>CM070483.1:1966409-1971409 GCA_036324585.1 Champsocephalus esox
CATCAGAATCAAGACCTTTGTTGTCTTTAGGAACAACAATGTTCCAAAGGCTTCTCTCGACTCGGTTACAAATGGACACATTTCTGTAAATAAGTGGCAGGAATAGGAACTATATAAACATAAGATATAATAAGGCACGTTTATTTATACAGCACCTTTCAACACCAGGCGATTCAAAGTGCTTTACAAGAAATGAAAGACATTAAGAAAATGGAATTTAAAATCAGTCATTAAAAAGAAAAGCTAATAAAATAAACATTAAAACAAAAAGTCACAGTGCAGTCTGAGATGTGAACAGTTCAATTAGAAGCAGCCACAAAGAGAAAAGTCTTCTTGCTGGATCTGAAAGTAGTCAGAGTCGCAGCGGACCTGCAGGTTTCTGGGAGTTTGTTCCAGATGTTTGGAGCATGATAACTGAACGCTGCTTCTCCATGTTCAGTTCTGACTCTGGGGACAGGAAGCTGACCAGTCCCTGAAGACCTGAGAGATCTGTCTCTGGGGACAGGAAGCTGACCAGTCCCTGAAGACCTGAGAGATCTGTCTCTGGGGACAGGAAGCTGACCAGTCCCTGAAGACCTGAGAGATCTGTCTCTGGGGACAGGAAGCTGACCAGTCCCTGAAGACCTGAGAGATCTGTCTCTGGGGACAGGAAGCTGACCAGTCCCTGAAGACCTGAGAGATCTGTCTCTGGGGACAGGAAGCTGACCAGTCCCTGAAGACCTGAGAGATCTGTCTCTGGGGACAGGAAGCTGACCAGTCCCTGAAGACCTGAGAGATCTGTCTCTGGGGACAGGAAGCTGACCAGTCCCTGAAGACCTGAGAGATCTGTCTCTGGGGACAGGAAGCTGACCAGTCCCTGAAGACCTGAGAGATCTGTCTCTGGGGACAGGAAGCTGACCAGTCCCTGAAGACCTGAGAGATCTGTCTCTGGGGACAGGAAGCTGACCAGTCCCTGAAGACCTGAGAGATCTGTCTCTGGGGACAGGACGCTGACCAGTCCCTGAATACCTGAGAGATCTGTCTCTGGGGACAGGAAGCTGACCAGTCCCTGAAGACCTGAGAGATCTGACTCTGGGGACAGGAAGCTGACCAGTCCCTGAAGACCTGAGAGATCTGTCTCTGGGGACAGGAAGCTGACCAGTCCCTGAAGACCTGAGAGATCTGTCTCTGGGGACAGGAAGCTGACCAGTCCCTGAAGACCTGAGAGATCTGTCTCTGGGGACAGGAAGCTGACCAGTCCCTGAAGACCTGAGAGATCTGTCTCTGGGGACAGGAAGCTGACCAGTCCCTGAAGACCTGAGAGATCTGTCTCTGGGGACAGGAAGCTGACCAGTCCCTGAAGACCTGAGAGATCTGTCTCTGGGGACAGGAAGCTGACCAGTCCCTGAAGACCTGAGAGATCTGTCTCTGGGGACAGGAAGCTGACCAGTCCCTGAAGACCTGAGAGATCTGGATGGTTCATAGTTTAGCAGGAGGTCAGTAATGTATTCTGGGCCTAACCCATTCAGTGCTTTAGAAACCAGCAGCAGTATTTAGAAATCTATTCTTTGACACACAGGAAGCCAGAGTGAAGACTTCAGAGCAGGAGTGATGTGATCCACTTTCCTACGGTACATCCACGCAGCAGCTTTTCAAAAATCTTGAACATCGTGGAGCTGGGCGTGTCTGACAGCTTGGGGATTTTTTGCGAGCAACGCGACCAACAACCAATCACATGAATCTCCCGCCCCCGACACACAAAGCAAAAAACCCGGGGATTTTATGCGAGCAATATATATATATATATAAACTCCAGTTCCCCCACTGCCTCTGCCCCCTCCCTCCATGCCCGGTTCCTCCGGTTTGTATCCCGGTAATAGTTCTGGTCGTAAAGAACCGGGTGATTTGCTCCCGTAACTTCTCGTTTGGAATATGAGGAAATGACCCGCGGTCTGGTTCTCCCTGCTTACACGCGGTTTGATTGGCTGGCGCTTCTACTGGCAGATTTGCATAAACGTGTTTGATTGGCTGACGCTTCCAGCTCAGCTTCAAAAGTTGAACATTGCTCAACTTTGGAATCCTGGAAATCCTGGACCTGGAAATCTTCGCTTCGCTCCCCCACAATGCAGTTCGGCGACAAGCGAGGCAAAGTGCCGTCATCCCCATTCAAAGTCAACGGGCAGAGAAGCGGTGGAAGTTGCTTCTGAAGCCGCCGTGTGGACGTAGCGTTAGTGTCGGTGAGGACTCGAGCAGCGGCGTTCTGAATCAGCTGCAGCTTCCTCATAGATGTTTCAGTGAGACCTGTGAAGACACCTTTGCATTAGTCCAGTCTACTGAAGATAAAGGCATGGACGAGTGTCTCCAGATCCTGCTGCGACATTAGTCTTTTAACCCTAGATATCAAGATAGAACTGAATGTAAATGAGTGACGCACAGTAAGGTAAACACCAGTTATTAATGCTGGGACAGAAACTACAAAGTACATCAATAAAAACATGAGAAGGATGCACGCTGCCCTGTAATTCGTCCTCATTTGAATTTGCACATTTCTCACGTATTGTTTTGAGTATGTTTTACATGAGATGCGCTGACTCGCTGATCCCTGTGGGTTTGTCTCCCCTCCATCACGCCAACAAAGAACCCTTTGTCCCGAATTAAAAAGTGAAACGTAACACGAAAAGCCAACGAACTGATTAAAACGCTAATCTTTTTTAATGAATATCACTTTCGGCCCCGGCAAAGAGGCTCCGCGTGGGCGTGCATGAACTGCAGGACGCACATGAATATTGAACAGATCTTATTCAGCACGGCTGCCGTATCTCACCTCTTTGCTCTGGCAGTAATAACTTGTCGCACCTCTTTATGAGACGAGGGCAACGACTGCATCGCGTGATGAAGATTTAAAGTATTCATATGCTCCAAGTGTTCAGTAAAAGTCTCCTGCACGAGTTTAATTTGCAAACTTAAACGCTACGTGTGTGTGTGAGGCAGGCGAGGCGGCTCTCAGACCTGATCGATGACCGCTGTATCCATAGTGATATATAAGGCATGCAGTATTCAGGGGGTCAGCGACTGCAGCATTAATGATTCAGGACGAGTCAGCGAGGGGTTAAATATGTGATCTGGTGTTTTATAATTCGCCTCTGCAGAGGAGCTAACGGGAACTGTTTAATAATGAACCTTGTGTGACTCCCTGAGGGATGTTTTAGTACATTTAATGCACTTACAGCATGCTGGGAGTCACTGGGGAGCCCCTGCAGCGTCCGGGGGGAGACCCCACATATTCAGGGTGCACATGTGAGGTCAAACTAGAAGCTCTGGAGCCCCTGCAGCGTCCGGGGGGAGACCCCACATATTCAGGGAGCACATGTGAGGTCAAAGTAGGCTCTGGAGCCCCTGCAGCGTCCGGCGGAAAACCCCACATATTCAGGGTGCACATGTGAGGTCAAACTAGAAGCTCTGGAGCCCCTGCAGCGTCCCGGGGGAAACCCCACATATTCAGGGTGCACATGTGAGGTCAAACTAGAAGCTCTGGAGCCCCTGCAGCGTCCCGGGGGAAACCCCACATATTCTGTGTCTTAAAGGTCCCGTGTCACGGCCATTTCTACTGATCATCGCTCCATCGTTGAGGTCGACTAGAATAGATTCACATTGTTCAAAGTTCCAAACTCACATTGCTTTCGCACAGCATCTCTGTAGAGTCTGTGGGTTCACTCTCTGTCCTACACTCCTTGTTGGAGCTCCTGCCCCTCCCCCTCCCTGTGAGCCCACTGTGCTCTGATTGGTCGGATGTTGCGAGGCTCGTTGCTGCGAGGAGCGGACAGGTTTCCGGGTCGGCGATACAGCGAGAACAAGCTAAACTCATCCTGAGCACACACACACTCACAGCCGAAGTGAAAACAATAAGTGTGGCTTGATATCGAGAAAGAAAAAGGTTTGTAACGCTGTGAGAATCTGCGGAGAGCCTTTCTCCACCTTCCCAACTCGTCTGTTACCAACCAGGGAGCTCCATGCACGTCAATGGGACTCCCTGTTGGTTGAAAATGTACGCTAAAGGTCCTGGTGTGTGAGGAGCTCCACTGATTGGTCCATTTGGGTTCCCGGAAGAATCAAATGGAGAAAGAGAAATGTCCAACGAGGCGTTCAGGGGCAGCAGAAAGGTCACATGCAGAACCTTCATACCACAAGGGGACGGGTCAGAACCAGAAGAGCATGACATGGGACCTTTAAAGTCAGATATACTTGTCTGCACAGCCCTCCACTTTAATAATACACTGCCATATACTCATGTCCTATAAGTGTTTTCTGTTTTTGAGCTTTGAAAGTTATTTGAAAAGTTAAATCTAAATGTGGTTGTTAGTTAAAAATACTTATGTTGTATTATCTTTATATATTGACTTTTTGTTTCTACTTACTGCAACTTATTTTCCTTTCATTGTTCATGTTCGCACCGCCAGACAAAGCAACGTGAATGCCTTGTATGTGTAACCGTACCTGGCATGGAGAGTGGGGCCGGAATGCGTCAGCTGTTCATCCCTTCTTGTCCTCTGGTCCGGAAGTCAATGGTGTTCTGAATGTGTTTTTGGCTGTTATGCTGAAATAACTATTAAACACCTGAACTCTTTGAAAAACCTCCATAAACATTCATCTGGTTGCATCGTTCAATTTATTCATCTGTATATCATATTCCATTTACGTGTTTATAGACTCTTCGTGCACTATTTCTATTTTATTGTATTTACTTGCACATCTCAAACCTTCCCTTGCACTATTTTTATTGGTTTAATTTGTTTTATGTCCTATATATATTCATGTTGCTCTGTTGGAGGAGCCTGTGACGTTTTCATTGCCTGAGCTCAGGTTCCCACTGATAAATAACCAACAACTATCCTCGAACCGAAGCGTTTCACACTTTAAAATACATTTGCACAGAAACCACCTTCCACAGGTCGACGAGTGTTGAACGAAATGGAAATAAATACATCACAAACTGCAATTAACTTTCTTACCTTCTTTCTGTT
>CM070483.1:1973909-1991409 GCA_036324585.1 Champsocephalus esox
AAGTCATGACTATTGTCACTCAGTGGGAACGATACACCGAAGGGGGGGTGCGCCCGTCAGCCTGTCTACATATTAAATATCCTGTTGGGAAAACTGGCCACCATTCTTCTTTTTCCCAGGCAGCCGTTCTGTAACACATATTTTCCATCTCCTCCATTTATGCATGACTTCTCCGTGGCTACAGACGTGTCACACAGAGAGAGAAATTCATTTCTTATCAACATGCGGGAAGACGAAAGGCCCATTGTGCTCAACAAGAAATATCAAGCCTCCCCACTGCTTTGTATTCTACCCTCTGCTCCCTTCTTTGTTGGCTTCACAGAGCGTCCTATCGTTCCAACAGCTTGATGCAAGGATGCCTTTTTGATCAAATCCAACCTGGAAAGCGTCAACACATCTGAAGAAAATGTTTTCAAGAAGCCAGGGAGAAGGAGGAACATTGATGAAGTGTTGCGTCTCTGAGTCCAAAAGATACAAATTCAAAATCTTTGAAATTCTGAGAAAGAAATCAATATCTGAGAAAGAGTCAAAAGATAAATAGTCCACAAATTTGAAAAAAGTAAAATTCGAGGAACAAATTCAAGAAAATTAGAAAAAGGAAAAATTCAAGAAGAAATTGAAGTTCTGAAAAAAGTCCAAATCTGAGAAAAAAAAATTTTTGAGAAAATTATGTCAAAATTGGAAATTACCTTTCTCCGATTTTGACTTTTTTCTCAGAATGTCACTATCTTCCAACTGAAAAATGTAATTCTGCAAAAAGTTAAAATCGGAGAAGAAAATCTAAATCTGAAAAATATAATAATATCCTGAGAAAAATTGTAATTCTGCAAAAAGTGAAAATTCTGAGAAAAAAAATTCTAAATCGGAGAAAAGTCAAAAACTGAATGAAAAAAAAATCTAATTCTCCAAAAAGTTAAAGTTGGAGAAGAAAATCTAAATCTGAAAAATATAATAATATCCTGAGAAAATGTTTAAATCTGAGAACCAGGATGCATCGAGCCCGAGCTTGAAATCGCCCAGTTAAAGTACTGCAGCTGAGTTGTGTGTCCTTAGTCCAGGGGTCGCAACCTTTTTGACCAAAAGAGCCATTTTGCCCCCTTTTCCACCAATTGCTTTTGTCTGGAGCCGCAAAACATATTTGATCGCTTATAAAGTTGTATATATGGTTATATCATAGACAAAAAATACAGTTTCTTTGCATTTATTATATTATTACATTATAGGAAACAGTTTACCTCTAATGATAAACAAATATATATATAAGGAGAATTAAAAAAATACACAGGCCTACTTCAAATAAATCAACACAGCACGTAAGATAACCATTTGAAGATGAATATAATTCAAATGGACCCACTTTGAAATAAATCAAACCTATAGCTGCACCCTAAAGAGTTACTGATTGATTGATGACTGAAGGTCGTCAGCTGTCTTCCCCTCCCGTGTTTCCCTCCAATACGTAAAGCAGCAGCACCTTTGAACTCCTCTCCACAGAGCCAGCATCCTTTGCTGTGAAAGCAGACAACTCTAACCACGCAGAATTAAACCCATACCTTTCTGTTCTTTGATGTATCCATAGTTCGCTCATCGAGCCGGGGTCAGGTTATTCGCCTGCAGGAAAAGGCGCCGGTCAGACCGTAGCAGGATGTGACGCATATTTGAGTTTACCAAATTAAAACCGTTTTTTAATTTTTATTTACGTGTCGCCTCAAAATACAAGATACGAAACATTTTCAACCGTGCAAGAAAATATAAATAGTCCTACAATTTTTTTAAAAATTTGTTTTCCTTCTTATTTTTGTCTGAGCTCAAGGAGCCGGAGTAAGCTCAAGGAGCCGGAGTAAGCTCAAGGAGCCGGAGTAAGCTCAAGGAGCCGGAGTAAGCTCAAGGAGCCGGAGTAAGCTCAAGGAGCCAGGGTAAGCTCAAGGAGCCAGAGCAGACCCCTGCCTTAACCAAGACCTCAACAACTCGTCACAATAAAAGTTTAATTCCCAGTTAAACGCCTGAGCAAAGTCTCCAGCTCTCCCTTCATGCATATAAGCGCTCTCCATCACTGACAGCTTCCAAACTGAAACTGCAGACACTGACATTTATTCATGTGGAATGAATCACTTTCTGTTTGCAGCAGAAAACCCTGGCGACATTTTTTAAACGTGTGAATAAATACGGCTGAATGTCCGAGTCAGCAAAAATAAGATGCTTCATCATCCAGAACATCAGTGTCACGTGAAATGACAGCGATGGATACAGTAATAATAAGTCAGTATCGCACAGTCAGTAAATCATCGCTGAAGTCGCCACAAACAACACAAGGTGGCAAAATGTCCCTTTTCAACATTTTCCAAAAGCCATCGACTTCGTTTTACCCCATTGTTTTTGCGCCACGGTTTCATGGAGGACAATATTTTCACGAATACTGACTTTTTCTCGATTTGGCTTAGATTTAATTTTTTTCTCATATTTTGACGTTTTTCTAGGAATGTAATATTCTCTACAATTTTGAATTTTTTCTGAGAATTAGTTTTTTTTTCTCCAATTTTTGACTTTTTCCTCAGAATTTTACTTTATTTTCGATTTAAATTTTTTTCTCATATTTGGACTTTTTTCAAATAATTTTACTTTTTTCTAATAATTTTACTTTTTTATAATAATTCAACTTTTTCTCAGAATGTAACTTTATTTTCTCAGATTTTCGCTTTTCTCTCATTTTAAATTATTTTCTCAGATTTTCGCTTTTCTCATTTTAAATTTTTCTCAGATTTATAATTTTTTCCAAGAATTCTTTTTTTTTCTCCAATTTTGACTTTTCTAAGAATTTGACTTTTTTTCAATACATTTTTTTTTCTCATTTTTGGACTTTTTTCTAATAATTTTACTTTTTTCTAACAATTCAACTTTTTCTCAGATTTTCGCTTTTCTCTCATTTTAACTTATTTTCTCAGATTTATAGGAATTCGTTTTTTTTCTCCAATTTTGACTTTTCTAAGAATATTAGTTTTTTTATCAGAATTAAACTTTTTCTTAGAATTTTCTCTCAGATTTAGAACTTTTTGCTAAGAATTTTTTTTTCTTTCTCAGTTTGATTTATTCCTAAGAATTTGACAAAGGGTGCGTTTCCACTTACAGATCATGCACACTAATATTTTGTTACCAAAACCTCTTTGGTCCTTGCTAACACTCCCATCACAAAGGGCTTCAGGAGTAAAACCAACATTTGCAGTATCGATAAGACGTTTTTAACATGCGCCGTTTTGTGCGTGCTCAAATCAACTGTTAGCAACGTCGACGCCACTTTCTGCTGTATCCTTTTATTTCAGCGTTTGTTTACATTTCGTCGTGTGCTTTTCTGTTTTATTTGTTCCATGTCCTATATGTTGCACTGTTGGAGGACCAAAGTTCTTATTTGCCATATCCACACTGAACCCATGACAATAAAGCCTTGAATCTTGTCCTTAGTTGAAAGTCGTTGCAAAGTGACGACAAACACTCAATCACAGCCGGAATATATCTTTCCTCTATTCCTTATCTTTTCTTCCTCAAACATCGGTCTACATTTTATGAGCTCCGCTGCTAAAATATCACGATCAAAATATCTTTTTGAAACGAGGACACAGACTCACAGAAGGATGTATGCGGTAATCTTTCTAAATAAAACATCTTTCCGACTGATAATCAATAACATACCTCTTTCTGTACGGCCACTGAGTTAGCTGAAGTCAGGAGATAATACATTATAAGAGTAACTAAAGTTTTTTATTTAATTTGTGAAGTTAGTTTTAATATTGAGTGCTTTGTTGAGGAAATGCATCACTTTGGATTTGTTATTTGCATAAAACACCAGCATAGTCTTGATCCTTGACGGTTCATATGCAAATCTCTACCGTGTAACTCAACTTTATATTCAGTGTCAGTGTCTGGATTTTCCGGCGAATAATTCATCTTTTTGATGTAACCTTTTTGGAAAATGTGCTTTCTTGCCTTCATCCAGAAGAAAGTTAGCTTAGCCTGAAATAGAGGTGGAATGGATGTGAAGCTGGAGCATTCACTGACATGTTGTGTGATGTGGGAGGGAGGCTGTGGCAAAGTGGGCTAGTGCGTTGGGGTTCGAATCAGGGGGGCACAGGTTCAAACCCCACTGCAGTCACCATGTCGTTGTGACTGAGACACTTTTCCCCAAATTTGTCCTGTGGGGATTGCCCACAGTCTACCAAGTCAAATGTGATGTGATGTGGAGGCAGGGCCATTCAAAAACTAATGGAATTGGTGAGTGAGAGCGTTTTCTGCTCAGGAGCACTCAGAGAGGAAATAAACGTTCAGCATGGATCACCTCTGACCTGTGATTTTCGTCTTTATGTTCCAGAAAGTGCAGCAAATTAAAGAGTGTGTGGGAGAAGGATGTTTTACAACCGGCCTCACATCTATTTTCTTTCCCATTTTATGTTTTGTATATATTATCTGCTATATCCTGCACAACTATCATTACAGGACTGCAGGAATGAGTCCTAAACCCTGACACAACTCAGTATTTTAAATGTCATCGCGGCCAACATTAGCCTCCTTTAGCTTAGCGGTGGAGACGTGAAGTCATGTGACCGTGCTGTAGTTCCTTTATAGCCCAACATTAGCCTCCTTTAGCTTAGCGGTGGTGACGTGAAGTCATGTGACCGTGCTGTAGTTCCTTTATAGCCCAACATTAGCCTCCTTTAGCTTAGCGGTGGTGACGTGAAGTCATGTGACCGTGCTGTAGTTCCTTTATAACCCAACATTAGCCTCCTTTAGCTTAGCGGTGGTGACGTGAAGTCATGTGACCGTGCTGTAGTTCCTTTATAGCCCAACATTAGCCTCCTTTAGCTTAGCGGTGGTGACGTGAAGTCATGTGACCGTGCTGTAGTTCCTTTATAGCCCAACATTAGCCACCTTTAGCTTAGCGGTGGTGACGTGAAGTCATGTGACCGTGCTGTAGTTCCTTTATAGCCCAACATTAGCTGCCTTTAGCTTAGCGGTGGTGACGTGAAGTCATGTGACCGTGCTGTAGTTCCTTTATAACCTTCTTAGCAGTGGCGAGCCGTGACTTTTATACCTAGGCCCTCTGACCCCCCCCCTTCCCTCAAAACAGCGGCCCGGGGTGCAAAACGCATCAATGACAGCGACCCTCTACTAGTGTTAATTTCGTTGACTAAAACTATGATGAAATATGTTCGTCAACGACCTTTTTATCCATGACGAAAACGAGACGATGACGAGACGGCACCGACGGCAGTAAACAATAACTGCATCATGCAATATCGAAAATGTAGTTTACTAAATAAAAACTATGCCAAAATCTCTCTTTACTTTCGTTGATGAAAAATGAGGAGACGAAATATTATCAAAGATAACGTTACATTTCTGATAGTCAGTTTTTCTCCCAGCAGTTTCATTTCCGGTGCTGCGGCTGGGCAGCAGCTGGGCAGCAGCTGTGTGTCTGTGCTGCACGCCGCGGTACATTTGAATTACATCCGGCCAGTGTTGCCAACTTGGCGATTTTCTCGTTAAATTTGGCGGCTTTCCAAACCCTCCGGCTACTTATTTGTGTCAAAAGCGACTAACGACTAATCTAACGATTTATAATGGTGTTATTAGGGACTTTTCTGGTGTTTGGAGACTCACGTATTGTTCTGCCGTTAACGAGCCGCGGGTGCTGCCGTGAGCCCCGCCTTTTCCTCCCATAGTACTCATAGGCGCTTAGACTGACAGTTGCCTGCGGCTACAGTCAGAGCAGAGAGGAGACAACCACACTCCCCCACGTCGAGACTGCAAATTAATTGCGCATGCGCCAAATGCCAAGCCGTCCTGGTTTTGAGCGGGATTTAAATGTAAAATGTAAATGTTTCTTCACTCACTTTCACACTATAATAAATAACTGCCTTTGCTTCGCTTTGACTCACACAGCCTCAGTCACTCAATCACCTCGTCCACTGTGTGTGTGCCTCTCTGTGACAAAGCTAGACATCATGGCACAGTCTAAATTGTATTCTCAAAAATACAGAAAGGAGTGGGAATCAAACCCTGAGTATAAAGGATGGTTGAAGCCATTTATTGGAGATGACACACGGGCAGACTGCCTTTATTGTGAGGGGGATTTCTATGCCAAACTGTCTGACATCAAGAAGCATGCTAAAACCCAAAAACATACTCAAAAGGCAAAGACATTTCTGATCTACTGTCGTCTGGATTTAACTCTGGTGGTTTCAAGTTTTGATCCTTGAAGGGTTGGGAAAGTTTTTTGTACTCCCCTCTATCATGCACTCTCCTACAGCCGCCATTACATGATATGCAAATTAAGCGATGACGTCATTTAGCGACTTCTGGCGACTTTTCGGACAGCTAATAGCTCATGGTCTAACTAACCTTATTTAACAGAAAATAAAATGGCAACAACAGGGCTTGGGAGCAGTGGTCGCACTCGCGTTAACCGAATACCCCCCGTCAGGGCGAGTGAGTGAGGCTGCGGCCACACGAGGACGAAAACGGCTAAACGCATAGGATTAACGCAAACGCAATCGCAAAAAAGCTTCCGTCCACACGCAATAGTTATCCGGATAGTGTCTGCCCGCACGAGACCGCTCCGTTTAGCTCCAACCGCTGGAGAAGCTGCAGTACATATGCAGGAGCCTGTACGTGGCGCTGTACCTTCCTCCACAAAAGCAGCGAAGAAGCATGGTTGTCATGGTTACCCTTCTGTTTATTCTCCGCGGTGGGGGCCGAGGGAACCGGGCAGAGTTTTTCGTTAAATAACGACAAGATATAATCTTATTTATTTATATACTAAAATGAGAAATTATTGGTTTTGGCTAGTTTGACTGAAATGTTCTATATAATCTGATGACTAAAAAAGACTCAACAGTTTTCTTTGACTACAATAAGACTAAAATGCTCAGACTTTTAGTCGACTAAATCTTGACTAAATACATTATGTAACACAGGACTAAGACTAAAACTAAATTAAAAAATAGCTGATGAAATTAACACTACCCTCCACCACACAGAACAACACCATTTATATCAACACCTATCCTGACAGGGCGCCCACAGCCAAATGAATTAAGTCGGCACACATTGAAAATGACTCGGACCTACCTTTGATGACTTATCACTGAAACACAAAGTCCATCCTCCTGTCCTTCTGGATGAAGCACTTGCGGGTCATGCAGCTGATCCTTTGCCACTCCAGTTTATCATTGGAACGCAATCTTGAAAATGACTCGGTTAATAATTTTCGCAACGATGTTATCACTATCACTGAAGTGAGCCCTCATGAACGAACTTATGCTAATCGTAAATCTATCGATTAGATTTATGATTCGAAAATAATAAAAGTAGGGTAGACATGTGGATATTATCGGCTGAACACAACGTGCATTTATCTAACATGTTCGTTTTCCACGGACCTTATTTCCAGCTATCTTCTAAAACCCTATGGAGAAATCCCGCTGCTTTCTGTGGAGGGAATCCGAGCAAAGCTTACTTCCGGGTTTTAGGACGCGTCACTGCACCTCTTGCATAGACCTCACAGCGGGCGGAACTTGTCATGAAGTCCGCGAAAATAAAGCCCGCCCATTTAGAGGGAAGATATGATTGGTCAATTGTACTGTCATTTGGCATTAGCTCTCTCGTTGAGTTACTATAGCTGGCCCTCTGTGAATGTAGAGAGGGACGCAAGCTCTCCCGTCTTCACAGTAACTCGCAGAGACGGCATTTAACCCTTCACATTCCAACAGAAACTGAACAGGCAGAGTCGAAGGATTTATTTCTTTGGAAATATTATTTTAAATACAATTAAATCAAGTTATTTAAGTAAAATTAATGAAAAATATAACAAAATATGTTTTCAAATATTATTTTTTAGAATATCTTAGAGAGGGCCCAGAGTGCCCTGACGGCTCACTAGTGCTGCGTACCTGGACTCACATTCAGGTTCAGGTCCGGACTCAAGTCCAGAGGTTCAGGTTCAGGTCCTGAACCCATGGCTTGTGTCAAGTTGTGTGAGTAACTAAAGTGAACTTATTGTGAGCTAATTATCAATTGAAAATTAACTCATAATCAACTCAAACTCAAACTCGTCAGGTTTATTGCGCTCCCTTCCAACTTGTGTCTACATTTCTCTACAAAGTACAAATGTAAAAAAAAACGTTTTGCCACTTAGTCTACTAATGACTTATGACAGCAGCTACAGTGAACTACTACAACGTTCAAACATTTATTTCATAGACCAAACTAAAGTAACCAAACAGTCCCTGAGCTGACTGAGCCTAAATCCCTAACACGTTGCTGAAAGGTAGAGTGTAGAGTAGACTATACGCATTACACTGTTACACACCTACTATACAGTATACACTGTAGTGACTGTACAGTCAGAGTGTACTCTACTGTCTGTACACCATGTCTTTTCTACAACTCTACTCTACATTATACAGTATACTACATACAGAGTGATGTACATACATACTGTTAGAAATTAAAATCAATGTTGATACGGGTGTTGATATGGCGTAATTTTGAATTAAATACACTATTTAATTTAAATCGGTTTTATTCTGAAAAAAACCGGAAGTTCACACTATTAACTTAATACTTTTATTCTGAAAATTCTTCACCTCCGGTTAGCATTAGCATGTGGCGAAATGCTACGTTTTCAAACCGTGAATCGAAGGTGAAATGACATGTGATGTTGAACACTGAGCACACTGGGATTAGCACTCATTTATTGACGCTGAATAACGTTTATCAGGGAATGTTTAAATAACCACAGACACCAGAATATATACGTAAGTGCTAGTTGTTTTGCGAGTCCAAGTACCGGTTCCCGACGTTCCGGTTTTAACCGGACTTGAACCGAAAACTTTTTACAAGTCCAGTACCGGTTCGGCGTACCGGTACGCAGCACTACGGCTCACCACTGCTTCTTATCTGGAACTGAGATTCTGGAAGTGGGACACATGGGAGCAGATGTTTTGACACTTTAAGTTTGGATTTTATTAAAATGACTTTGCCTGTCCAATGATACGATGGATTCCATTGTTGTACGTAGCCAAGATTGCCTATAAGAAGAACTCTTTGACCATTATGAGAGCATAAAAAGAATAGTAAGTACAGACGTATGCAGATTGAGAAACGGCTTTGATATATGTGTGTGTGTGTGTGTGTGTGCGTGTGTGTGTGTGTGTGTGTGTGTGTGTAAGCGTCCTGTCTGCAGGTGTTCTCCACAGCATGTGTAATGGCTCTGAATGGAAACCATCAGTGGAGACAGACGCACAATGAAACGCACCCACATCTGAGTGGGTGGGGGGTCTCAGCGATGTTAATGGTGGGTTATTAAAACCATCCTCCCTGAGCGTGGATCGTTTGTCTGAAGGAGCCCGCTGTGTTGGAGGAGAAAGACATTTGTGAGCGTCTATTTCTTGGAGACAAAAGACAGGTTCCCGACATTTTACATGATTCATACGTCATTAAGATAAATGACGGCAAAGGGTTTTTGAAAAGTAGAAAGTAGAAAATTCCGTCGGCCCCGGATGAGTTGTATTTTTGTTGTGTGTTTAAGTTACGGAGTGGACAGCTTAAAATTATTATTTGAATGAAACAATTATATTATTCAAGTGAATTGTCAAATAAAATATAATTAAAAATATTTATACAAACATTATAAGTTAAAATGTTCAATACAAAAAGAAAACATTGGAATAAACATTTGAAGTGAAAGTAAATGGTGAAAAAGACATTTGTGAGCATCTGTTTCCTGAAGACAAAAGAGAGATTCTCCACATTATAAATAACGTTTACGTCATTGAGATAAATGAGGTAAGGGTTTTAAAAAACGGAGTCTGACTTAGGGCTGCACGATGTTGGAAAAAACGGACATTGCGATTTTGTTCCCCTGCGATATGAAAACATACAGGAATTGAAGAAAACCATCCTTTCTTGAACTTTAATGAAATACAATTGGTATTTTTCTCACGATATTTAACCGGACGAAGGATCAAGAATGATTGTGATCGGTGGTTTGCTGTCACTCACTCAAGTACCTTTTCCTTTTGTAGTGTTAGAAATTAAAATCAATGTTGATATGGCGTAATTTGAATTAAATACACTATTTAATTTAAATCAGTTTTATTCTGAAAAACCTGAAGTTCACTAACTATTAACTTAATACTTTTATTCTGAAAATGCTTTACTTCCGGTTAGCATTAGCATGTGGCGAAATGCTGCATTTTCAAACCGTGAATCGAAGGTGAACTGACATGTGGTGTTGCACACTGAGCACACTGGGGTTAGCACTCATCTATTGACGCTGAATAACGTTTATCAGGGAATGTTTAAATAACCACCAGAATGATGTAGTTTAACAATACAACAAGGCAGGAATTGCATTGGACCCGCCCCCCCTACGATGCCGGCCAATAGGAGAAGACCTCAGATGACAACAGGAAGAGCAAGCCAAGGATTGACCTCTTCTACCTGCTGACCCGGACTGACCGATGAGGAGAGCCGCCTCCACTCGCACATTTCATGTTGGACACCACCGCATCTTTTGTGTAATTAAATGCTGTTAACTTTTATAAGCTTCCCGTGACTCTTTTCAGTCTCTCCTGCCTTCAGGGTCCTAGAATTCACTAACAGTAGCAAGCAGCAAAATAATTGTAACATGACGTGTTTGAGTTAATCTGCCTACTTAATATCGCACGTCCTAAAAGAAACCGTGATGTGAATATCGCGCATGCGCATACCGCGATTATCGTCACGACACGATATATCGTGCAGCCTTAGTCTGACTGCAGATGGTGGAAAATATTTTTGGTGGGGCTGTTGATATAGTGAGTAAATTAAATTAGTAAAGAAATTACCCCTTAAATTAAGACTTCTGGTGATGTAATGGCGCGTTTCCAGTGCAGCGCGGAGCTCGCTTTAAGCGTGCCGAGCCGTGCGGGGCCTGTTTTGGTTGCGTTTCCACTCGGCCTAGTACCGGCTAGCGGGTCCTAATTCACAGTTTTTCTGGCCCCATAAAATCGTGGTTCTCGGGCCAGGAACAACCGGGCTGAGTCGGGCTGAGCATGCTAAACGAGAGAGAGAATCGCTGGCAAGGGGGCTACAACTACAACAAGATGAACATATTTGACCGTGATTTAATTGTAACACACGTTTTCAAAATGATGCCGAAGTCACAACACACTGATACCGGTTAGTAAAAACCATGAATTAATGCTTTGACGAGTCTGCAGACAGACGGCAGGCGAACAACCTTTTAAAATGCGTGTTTTCTAAATGTAGTTTGGCTAAGCTAACGTTATATATGCTCCGACCGTACACACTCACAGCAACGGCCTACAGACATAAATAAACCAGCGACTGTATTCGCCATGACACAGGCAGTCTGTGGTTTGTACTTGTTTAACTTCTGTCTAGTTTCTGAACAGATCGTATCTGTCCCCGGCTGCTGCTGCTCTGGTTGAGGGCTCCTTTCTTACCGCCCAGACGAGAGAGGGTAATGACCATAGACTGTATATATAAAGGTAATGACACATGGGCAAGGCCAGGCAGGAAACATGTGACTTATCAGTAACTTTAGATATTGTCGTAACACAATTTTAAACGAGATTTTATTGTAGATTATACATTTTACTGATACCAATTATATAATATTTAAAAAAAATAAAATAAAAAAAAATATTTTTTAAATATATTTTATATTTTTATTTTGTATGTTGGAAGAGCGTCCTTATGGGCCGGCCGCCACTGGTGACAGACTTCCATGAATCCATAAAGTACACTTTGCTCGAGCTGCTTTTGGAAACAGACTGCGGGCTGTTTTTTGGAAGGAACAAAATGACAGAAGAATAGTTTGGTGTTTCTTCCTCCCGCTCTGTGACATCAATCTCTGACCGTTTTAAATCCAATCCTCCGACCACGGAAAACCATTTCCTCCCTTCAGCTCATCCTCTTATCTCTCTGCTCCGAGGGCTTTATTTTCCACTTGTGAGGAAGCTTCTCTTCTACAATGATCTTCCTCTCCCTTACATCATCCTCCTCCTCTTCCTCCTCTGTCTGCAGATCTCAGTTTGTGCACAGACTCTGACAGCTCGTGTCACTGAAGAGCTTTCAAAGACAGATGTTCTCCGTGCTTTGAGTTTGTTTCCCGCCTCAGACGACGCTGTGGAACAGATCTGTTTTAAACGATACGATCGGCTCTGAGAACATGCCACCACCGATCCGTACTTGCTTTTACGTTTCTTCTTTTTTCTGGGGTTTCTGTGGGAGTTCTTCCTCAGGACAGAGGGTGTTGTATATGCTGTAGAGCAGGGGTAGCACACACGGCGACTAAGTGCCCGCGGGGCCAACGTGAGTCGCCCGCGGGGCCAACGTGAGTCGCCCTCGGGGGCAACGTGAGTAACCCGCGGGGGGAACGTGAGTCGCCCGCGGGGGCCAACGTGAGTCGCCCGCGGGGGCAACGTGAGTCGCCCGTGGGGGCCAACGTAAGTCGCCCGCGGGGGCCAACGTGAGTAGCCCGCGGGGGCCAACGTGAGTCGCCCGCGGGGGCCAACGTGAGTCGCCCGCGGGGGCCAACGTGAGTCGCCCCGCGGGGCCAACGTGAGTCGCCCGCGGGGGCAACGTGAGTAACCCGCGGGGGCAACGTGAGTCGCCTGCGGGGCAACGTGAGTCACCCGCGGGGGCAATGTGAGTCGAACGCAGAGGCCACGTGAGTAACCCGCGGGGGCAACGTGAGTCGAACGCAGAGGCCACGTGAGTCGCCCGCGGGGGCCACGTGAGTCGCCCGCTGGGGCACACGTGAGTCGCCCGCTGGGGGCAACGTGAGTCGCCCGCGGGGCATGTTCTAAAAATAGCATTAGTGAGATTAGGTTTCTGCAGAGCTCTCAATGAGACGCTCTGACAGCTCGTGTCACTGAAGAGCTTTGAAAGACAGATGTTCTCCGTGCTTTGAGTTTGTTTTAGATGATACGATCTGGCTCTGAGAACATGCCACCACCGATCCGTATTTCCTTTTGCTTTCTCTGTTTATTCTGGGGTTTCTGTGGGAGTTCTTCCTCAGGACAGAGGGTGTTGTATATGCTGGAGAGCAGGGGTAGCCCATACGGGGCCCGTGGGCACTTAGTCTCCCGCACTTAGCCTCAGACGCTGTGGAACACCAGATTTGTTTTAAATGATACGATCTGGCTCTGAAAACACGCCACCATTCGTCTTTTCTTTCACTTTCCCGTTTGTTGTGATGTGTCTTTGGGAGTTTTCTTGCTCGCTGAGGCACACGTGTAATTTGTGAAAAAGTCTGCGTAAATGCAACCTCTTTCGAATTCTGCACTTTAAATCATATTTGTTCCTGTATTTAATTTATTGTATATCTGTACTTTGTGTACATATTTCTCTCATAATAATAATACACATTTATTTTTGAATTCTTTAATTTACTTATAGGTATTTATTTTTTTGCATTTTACGAAATAAAATACTCTTAAATGTTTTTATAGAAATATGTGACTTCTTTATCTGACCATTTTAATTACTTTACAGATTATTATTATATTTTTTATTATATATATTTTTTATTTGTTTATTTATTATTTTCTTGCATTTTAAGAAATAAAATATACCATAAATCGTTTTAAAAAAAATTGTATTTCTTAATTCACTACATTTATCCGACAACTTTACTTAAAGATTATTATCATGTATGTAGTCATCGTGTTTTTTTCATTCGTTCATCTTAAAGTAAAAAATATGAATCCCACATTTTTTGGACGTGTTTTTCTCCAGATGTGGTTATACGTGCGTACACTTCAGTAGGAAATATTGAAGCATTAACTGGCTCCATTATGTGAGAGGAGGTGAGTCGTGGGGGAGTCGGCGTGAGAAATGAAATTGGATCTGAAGCGAGGACGGAGGAGGAGGTGAGCTATGGATTTAATACAGAGGACGAGATGTGAAGCATTACCTGATTGTGTTGCTGCGGAAACGAGACGTACAAATACTTAACCAGCCCCCGGTAACGGCAACATGTCATTTATTATTTTAAAGACCAAGTGTGACCAGGCAGGAACATCATCCGGAGAGGACTCTTTAAAGTAGAGACACTACATACTGATATACAGCTGAGCTTCAGCAGGAGAGGACTCTTTAAAGTAGAGATGCTACATGCTGATATACACCTGAACATCAGCAGGAGAGGACTCTTTAAAGTAGAGACACTACATACTGATATACACCTGAACATCAGCAGGAGAGGACTCTTTAAAGTAGAGACACTACATACTGATATACACCTGACCATCAGCAGGAGAGGACTCTTTAAAGTAGAGACACTACATACTGATATACACCTGAACATCAACAGGAGAGCACTCTTTAAAGTAGAGACACTACATACTGATATACACCTGAACATCAGCAGGAGAGGACTCTTTAAAGTAGAGACACTACATACTGATATACACCTGAACATCAGCAGGAGAGGACTCTTTAAAGTAGAGACACTACACACTGATATACACCTGAACATCAGCAGGAGAGCACTCTTTAAAGTAGAGATACTACATACTGATATACACCTGAACATCAGCAGGAGAGGACTCTTTAAAGTAGAGACACTACATACTGATATACAGCTGAGCTTCAGCAGGAGAGGACTCTTTAAAGTAGAGACGCTACACACTGATATTCACCTGAACACCAGCAGGAGAGGACTCTTTAAAGTAGAGACACTACATACTGATATACACCTGAACATCAGCAGGAGAGGACTCTTTAAAGTAGAGACACTACATACTGATATACACCTGAACATCAGCAGGAGAGGACTCTTTAAAGTAGAGACACTACATACTGATATTCACCTGAACATCAGCAGGAGAGGACTCTTTAAAGTAGAGACACTACACACTGATATACATCTGAACATCAGCAGGAGAGGACTCTTTAAAGTAGAGACACTACATACTGATATACACCTGAACATCAGCTGGAGAGGACTCTTTAAAGTAGAGACACTACATACTGATATACACCTGAACATCAGCAGGAGAGGACTCTTTAAAGTAGAGACACTACATACTGATATACACCTGAACATCAGCAGGAGAGGACTCTTTAAAGTAGAGACTCTACACACTGATATACACCTGAACATCAGCAGGAGAGGGACTCTTTAAAGTAGAGACACTACATACTGATATACACCTGAACATCAGCAGGAGAGGACTCTTTAAAGTAGAGACACTACATACTGATATACACTGTTTAAATTGATTTATCTGACAACAGGAAGTCAGATGTCAGAAGGCAACAGCGTTGACAACCACTCAAGTTGAAAAACTGCAAAACTCTGAAAACTGAAGCGTGCCTCTGTGACCTGAGAGCAGCCGCGTCAGCAGGAAGCAGCACAGATGCACGACTAACGTCCGAGAGCTGGAGGAAATATCCACGACCCCAAATCAATGATGTGCCTCAACACACACTCCAACACCCACTCACCTGCTGCTTCTGCAATCTCAGGTGCTCTTCAACCTTAAAAATATTCTCCACAAGAGCGCTTCTGTTCAATTCTGTTACTCAACACGTCAACGAGTCCAACAACGCTAACACTGCAGCTTTTTCTGTTTTAAGTGTTAATTAATACATGCATCAGAGGATCATCGTACAACTCATCTATTTATACACCGGTGAACAAACGTCCCTCCATTCTTCCATCAGGACAAACGCTGCAGCTATAAAAACCCAAAGGGGGACACCAAAGAGTGACGCACACAGCTGGGAGACCAGGGGACACTAAAGAGTGACGCACACAGCTGGGAGACCAGGGGACACTAAAGAGTGACGCACACAGCTGAAGACTAGGGGACACTAAAGAGTGACGCACACAGCTGGGAGACCAGGGGACACTAAAGAGTGATGCACACAGTAGTTAGGCCAGGGGACACTAAA
This sequence comes from Champsocephalus esox, assembly GCA_036324585.1. Classification (NCBI taxonomy): domain Eukaryota; kingdom Metazoa; phylum Chordata; class Actinopteri; order Perciformes; family Channichthyidae; genus Champsocephalus; species Champsocephalus esox. The sequence goes on from CM070483.1 coordinate 1,989,873, forward strand.
GAGTGACGCACACAGCTGGAGACCAGGGGACACTAAAGAGTGACGCACACAGCTGGAGACCAGGGGACACTAAAGAGTGACGCACACAACTGGGAGCCCAGGGGACACTAAAGAGTGACACACAGAGCTGGAGACCAGGGGACACTAAAGAGTGACGCACACAGCTGGGAGACCAGGAGACACTAAAGAGTGACGCACACAGCTGGGAGACCAGGGGACACTAAAGAGTGACGCACACAGCTGGAGACCAGGGGACACTAAAGAGTGACGCACAGAGCTGGAGACCAGGGGACACTAAAGAGTGACGCACACAGCTGGGAGACCAGGGGACACTAAAGAGTGACGCACACAGCTGGGAGACCAGGGGACACTAAAGGGTGACGCACACAGCTGTTAGACCAGGGGACACTAAAGAGTGACGCACACAGCTGGAGACCAGGGGACACTAAAGAGTGATGCATACAGCTGGAGACCAGGGGACGCTAAAGAGTGACGCACACAGCTGGGAGACCAGGAGACACTAAAGAGTGACGCACACAGCTGGAGACCAGGGGACACTAAAGAGCGACGCACACAGCTGGGAGACCAGGAGACACTAAAGGGTGACGCACACAGCTGTTAGACCAGGGGACACTAAAGAGTGACGCACACAGCTGGAGACCAGGGGACACTAAAGAGTGACGCACAAGCTGGAGACCAGGGGGACTAAAGAGTGACGCACACAGCTGGAGACCAGGGGACACTAAAGAGTGACGCACACAGCTGGGAGACCAGGGGACACTAAAGAGTGACGCACACAGCTGGAGACCAGGGGACACTAAAGAGTGACGCACACAGCTGGAGACCAGGGGACACTAAAGAGTGACGCACACAGCTGGGAGACCAGGGCACACTAAAGAGTGACGCACACAGCTGGAGACCAGGGGACACTAAAGAGTGACGCACACAGCTGGAGACCAGGGGACACTAAAGAGTGACGCACACAGCTGGGAGACCAGGGGACACTAAAGAGTGACGCACACAGCTGGAGACCAGGGGACACTAAAGAGTGACGCACACAGCTGGAGACCAGGGGACACTAAAGAGTGACGCACACAGCTGGAGACCAGGGGACACTAAAGAGTGACGCACACAGCTGGGAGACCAGGGGACACTAAAGAGTGACGCACACAGATGGGAGACCAGGGGACACTAAAGAGTGACGCACACAGCTGGAGACCAGGGGACACTAAAGAGTGACGCACACAGCTGGAGACTAGGGGACACTAAAGAGTGACGCACACAGCTGGGAGACCAGGGGACACTAAAGAGTGACGCACACAGCTGGGAGACCAGGGGACACTAAAGAGTGACGCACACAGCTGGGAGACCAGGGGACACTAAAGGGTGACGCACACAGCTGTTAGACCAGGGGACACTAAAGAGTGACGCACACAGCTGGAGACCAGGGGACACTCAAGAGTGATGCACACAGCTGGAGACCAGGGGACACTAAAGAGTGACGCACACAGCTGGGAGACCAGGGGACACTAAAGAG
>CM070483.1:1993909-2121409 GCA_036324585.1 Champsocephalus esox
ACACAGCACTTTTCAACGCAAGGCAATTCAAAGCATTACAAAAGAAAAGCTAATGAAATAAACATTAAGGAAAAGTACACGGATCAAAGTCACAGAGCGGTCTCAGACCTCGGTGGACAGATCTCAGCTGATCTGGGAGGTAGTTCCAGATGTTTGGAGCATGATAACTGAACGCTGCTTCTCCATGTTTAGTTCTGACTCTGGGGACAGGAAGCTGACCAGTCCCTGAAGACCTGAGAGATCTGACTCTGGGGACAGGAAGCTGACCAGTCCCTGAAGACCTGAGAGATCTGTCTCTGGGGACAGGAAGCTGACCAGTCCCTGAAGACCTGAGAGATCTGTCTCTGGGGACAGGAAGCTGACCAGTCCCTGAAGACCTGAGAGATCTGTCTCTGGGGACAGGAAGCTGACCAGTCCCTGAAGACCTGAGAGATCTGTCTCTGGGGACAGGAAGCTGACCAGTCCCTGAAGACCTGAGAGATCTGTCTCTGGGGACAGGAAGCTGACCAGTCCCTGAAGACCTGAGAGGTCTGTCTCTGGGGACAGGAAGCTGACCAGTCCCTGAAGACCTGAGAGGTCTGTCTCTGGGGACAGGAAGCTGACCAGTCCCTGAAGACCTGAGAGATCTGTCTCTGGGGACAGGAAGCTGACCAGTCCCTGAAGACCTGAGAGTTCTGACTCTGGGGACAGGACGCTGACCAGTCCCTGAAGACCTGAGAGATCTGTCTCTGGGGACAGGAAGCTGACCAGTCCCTGAAGACCTGAGAGATCTGGATGGTTCATAGTTTAGCAGGAGGTCAGAAATGTATTCTGGGCCTAAACCATTCAGTGCTTTATAAACCAGCAGCAGTATTTAGAGATCTATTCTTTGACACACAGGAAGCCAGAGTGAAGACTTCAGAGCAGGAGTGATGTGATCCACTTTCTTAGTGTCAGTGAGGACTCGAGCAGCGGCGTTCTGAATCAGCTGCAGCTTCCTAATAGATGTTTTAGTGAGACCTGTGAAGACACCATTGCAGTAGTCCAGTCGACTGAAGATAAAGGCATGGACACGTGTCTCCAGATCCTGCTGTGACATTAGTCTTTAATCCTAGATATGTTCTTTAGGTGATAGCAGGCTGATTTAGTAACTGTTTTAATGTGACTGTTGAAGCTCAGATCAAAGTCCATGACTACACCTAGATCTCTGTCTCTCTGTTGGTTTGAACATTGCAGACTGAAGCTCAGCGCTAACTTTTAAACGTTCTGCCTTGGCTCCAAAAACCATTACCTCAGTTTTATCTTTGTTTAATTGGAGAGAGTTCTGACACATCCAGTCATTGATGTGTTCAATGCACTCACTCAGTGTTTGAACTGGAGCATAGTCTCCTGGTGAAATTGTTACGTAAATGTGTGTGTCATCGCATAGCTATGGTAACTTATTTTGTTGTTCTTCATTATCTGAGCCAGTGGTAGCATGTAGACGTTAAAGAGAAGAGGCCCCAAGATGGAGCCTTGAGGAACCCCACATTTACATACGTAAATGTGTGTGTCATCTGCATAGCTATGGTAACTTATTTTGGGCACATGATTAATGTTCATCGCACAACTGCATGTCGGGATATAAGACACGTTCCATTGGCCCTCCAGCTCCGCCTTAGGATCTATATCCACCCCCCCACACAAGAAGAAGCAGCGAAACCAGGTACCTGGTGTTGTCGGATGCATCGACGGGACTCACGTTCGCACTCAGGCCCCCTCTGAACATGAGCATCTGTATGTCAACAGAAAGGGTTACCGTTCTATAAATGTTCAAATGGTGTGCAACTCGGACATGGGCGTTGTCGACCTCGTCGCAAGATGGCCTGTCGACCCATGATGCTCGCTTCCTGAGAGAGAACGGTCTTCTTCTCGGAGGCAGCGGACCCCTCTGAGCACGTCTGCGTGATCATTGCAGCCACCGCGGAACCCCCTCCAAGGAGAACTGGCTCTGCAGGCGGATGAGAACCCTGTGGCTCCCGCTGGCACCTGTGAAGATATCGGTGGACGACTCACGTAATAAACAACCGATAATAGACCTATATATTTTAATATGACCGCTGTTTTTTTGCAATTGCATTTCAATAAGCTCCCTTCGTGACCACACGTTTTCATTAAGCCTATTTTATTCAAAGAACACACGAACATGAAATAACAACATTTTAGAGAACTATTAACAGGAAATTGAGATAAAAAAACACACACACACACACACACACACACACATACACCTGGCCTATAAAGACTTTGCCTTGTTTACCCTCCGCACAGATGGAGGCTGAGGAATGCTGTCATTGTGGACACACGCACACACACACTCACACACACACTCACACACACACACACACACACACACTCACACACACACACACACACACTCACACACACACACACACACACTCACACACACACACTCACACACACACACACACACTCACACACACACACACTCACACTCACACACACACACACACACACACACACACTCACACACACACACACACACACACACACTCACACACACACACACACACACACTCACACACACACACACACACACTCACACACACACACACACACACACACACACAGCTTGAATAGAGCTAACCAACAACAGAACGTTGAGACATGCTTGATGATGTCAACAACATCAACATTTAAGACCTCACTTTAGTAAACATGCGTAATTATTACCTGCAAAACGTAAAATCCTTCAGAAGAGTTTCCCCGTCAAGGTTTTAAAAACACACACTTTATTTATCTTGAGAAGATGCATACGTTCTTTGATGTTACACGTCAGTATATCACGCAGTAACGAAGGAACCGTACTGTATAATGATTTACAGTAGGGCTGCACGAGGAAAACATTTAATTGCGATTTTTCTGACAAATATTGAGATTCGATTTGCGATATTTATTTTTAAGCGACTAAACGGAAGTTTATTGTAAAATGCGGCCGTAACTCCGGCTAGGAAGGTCGTATCAACGTGCTCCCGTCTGTAGCGCCCCGCAGCCCGAGCTACGAGTGACAGAACTAAACTTACATGAAGCTTCCGTTGGGTTGCTTTAAAGTCGAGCTTCAGTTTCAGATTCACCCTGAGATAGAAACACGTGATGGAGCGTCTCTGACCTGACTCAGAGCGTTCACCAAACCATCTGAAGCTCCGCTGGAAGCCATCTGGAAAGGGCAGGCACTTTCAGAAGCACTTGGCAGGTGATTGGATCAATCTGTCTATCACCTTCTATCATGGGCCACTTCTGATTGGTTAGCAATGGCTGGTACACGTGGAGCACAGCACTTCTGATTGGTTAGCAATGGCTGGTACATGTGGAGCACAGCACTTCTGATTGGTTAGCAATGGCTGGTACACGTGGAGCACAGCACTTCTGATTGGTTAGCAATGGCTGGTACACGTGGAGCACAGCACTTCTGATTGGTTAGCAATGGCTGGTACACGTGGAGCACAGCACTTCTGATTGGTTAGCAATGGCTGGTACACGTGGAGCACAGCACTTCTGATTGGTTAGCAATGGCTGGTACACGTGGAGCACAGCACTTCTGATTGGTTAGCAATGGCTGGTACACGTGGAGCACAGCTCTTCTGATTGGTTAGCAATGGCTGGTACACGTGGAGCACAGCTCTTCTGATTGGTTAGCAATGGCTGGTACACGTGGAGCACAGCTCTCTGATTGGTTAGCAATGGCTGTACATGAGGAGCACAGCTCTCTGATTGGTGTGGATGACTGACTGAAAAAAAAATTGTAAAAAATAAAAGTAAAAAGAAATCGCACGCTTTGCGATTTGATGATCGCATCATCTCGAATCGCGATTTCGATTTAAAATCGATGAATCGTTCAGCCCTAATTTACAGTGCTCTGGATTAAAAGGCCTGTAAAATACGATAAATGATTGTGTGCCGTAACGGCTGTGGGATCACGGAGTGTGCGTCTTCCGCCTCGCTATCGAACCGGTCAAGTTTTGACCACGTTCACTAGAGCTTTGAGAATATCGTGTTTCATGGCGAGCATTGTGTCGCCATTTCCACGGTATATGATGAGACCTCACCTCTCTCACCCTCTCTCACCCTCTCTCACCCTCTCTCACCCTCTGTCACCCTCTCTCACCCTCTGTCACCCTCTCTCACCCTCTCTCACCCTCTCTCACCCTCTCTCACCCTCTGTCACCCTCTCTCACCCTCTGTCACCCTCTGTCACCCTCTGTCACCCTCTCTCACCCTCTGTCACCCTCTGTCACCCTCTCTCACCCTCTCTCACCCTCTGTCACCCTCTGTCACCCTTTCTCACCCTCTCTCACCCTCTCTCACCCTCTGTCACCCTCTCTCACCCTCTGTCACCCTCTCTCACCCTCTGTCACCCTCTCTCACCCTCTCTCACCCTCTCTCACCCTCTCTAACCCTCTCTCACCCTCTGTCACCCTCTCTCACCCTCTGTCACCCTCTCTCACCCTCTGTCACCCTCTCTCACCCTCTGTCACCCTCTGTCACCCTCTGTCACCCTCTCTCACCCTCTGTCACCCTCTGTCACCCTCTCTCACCCTCTCTCACCCTCTGTCACCCTCTGTCACCCTTTCTCACCCTCTCTGACCCTCTCTCACCCTCTGTCACCCTCTCTCACCCTCTCTCACCCTCTGTCACCCTCTCTCACCCTCTGTCACCCTCTCTCACCCTCTCTCACCCTCTCTCACCCTCTGTCACCCTCTGTCACCCTCTGTCACCCTCTCTCACCCTCTGTCACCCTCTGTCACCCTCTCTCACCCTCTCTCACCCTCTCTCACCCTCTGTCACCCTCTGTCACCCTCTCTCACCCTCTCTCACCCTCTGTCACCCTCTCTCACCCTCTCTCACCCTCTCTCACCCTCTGTCACCCTCTGTCACCCTCTCTCACCCTCTGTCACCCTCTGTCACCCTCTCTCACCCTCTCTCACCCTCTGTCACCCTCTCTCACCCTCTCTCACCCTCTCTCACCCTCTCTCACCCTCTCTCACCCTCTGTCACCCTCTCTCACCCTCTCTCACCCTCTCTCACCCTCATGTTCAGAGCGGTTCAGGGCCAGAGCGTCAACGATCCAACGGGACCCAAGGCCGCTTTACATCGTGAACAAACAAACAAACAAATGAAAGAAACAAACAAGAAGGGCAAATAATAAAGTCCAACATCAATAAATAGCCGTGGGAGTTGAAGCACGGGGGCTGGGATGGGGCAGGGGTCAAAGGTCGTTGTGAACTGGGATGGGGCAGGGGTCAAAGGTCGTTGTGAACTGGGATGGGGTCAGGGGTCAAAGGTCGTTGTGAACTGGGATGGGTCAGGGGTCAAAGGTCGTTGGGAACAGGGATGGGTCAGGGGTCAAAGGTCGTTGTGAACAGGGATGGGTCAGGGGTCAAAGGTCGTTGTGAACAGGGATGGGGTCAGGGGTCAAAGGTCGTTGTGAACAGGGATGGGGTCAGGGGTCAAAGGTCGTTGTGAACAGGGATGGGTCAGGGGTCAAAGGTCGTTGTGAACAGGTGATTTCTGTCAGATCGTTAGCGATCATGTGAAAGTATTCCCTTCAGAGTCAGCAGTGAGTTACAGTTGCTCCGTGACTCCTCCTACTGCCAGCAGATCAGAGTCGATGTGCTGAGCGGGGGAAGGGTCCCTGAACGCACCGCAGGGGGGAGATACAACTACATCCAGAACGACTGGAGAAAAGACCACTGGTCACAACAGGGATCCTGCCACACACACACACACACACACACACACACACACACGCACGCACGCACACACACACACACACACACACGCACGCACACACACACACACACACACACACGCACACACACACACACACACGCACACACACACACACGCACACACACACACACACACACACGCACACACACACACACACACACACACACACATACCATGTATATATCGCTTCAGGGGACATTACATTAACTTACATGCATTTTTCCTGGAGACTTATCCTAACCTAACCAAGTCTTCACCCTAAAATTAATGATGCCCCTTATGGGGACCTCCATTTTGTCCCCATAAGGGAGGCGGGTCCCCACACGTGACTATGTAAACAGATGTAGGTCCCCACAAGTATAGTAATGCTAGGACACACTCAATCAATCAATCAATCAATCAATGTTTATTTATAGCCCAATATCACAAATGTTACATTTCTCTCAGTGGACTTCACAGTGTGTACAGAATATCAGTATGACAATACGACACCCTCTGTCCTTAGACCCTCTGTCCTTAGACCCTCTGTCCTTAGACCCTCTGTCCTCAGACCCTCTGTCCTCAGACCCTCTGTCCTCAGACCCTCTGTCCTCAGACCCTCTGTCCTTAGACCCTCTGTCCTCAGACCCTCTGTCCTTAGACCCTCTGTCCTTAGACCCTCTGTCCTCAGACCCTCTGTCCTTAGACCCTCTGTCCTTAGACCCTCTGTCCTCAGACCCTCTGTCCTCAGACCCTCTGTCCTTAGACCCTCTGTCCTCAGACCCTCTGTCCTTAGACCCTCTGTCCTTAGACCCTCTGTCCTCAGACCCTCTGTCCTCAGACCCTCTGTGCTTAGACCCTCTGTGCTTAGACCCTCTGTCCTTAGACCCTCTGTCCTCAGACCCTCTGTCCTCAGACCCTCTGTCCTCAAACCCTCTGTCCTTAGACCCTCACATCGTACAAGGAGAAACTTCCGGAGAAACCCCAGTCTAAAGGGAACATGGAGAAACCTCAGGAGAGCAGCAGAGGAGGATCCTCTCCAGGACGGACAGACGTGCAATAGATGCCGTGTGTAAATTGAAAAGATAATACATTTGCAACATAGGTAGTCCAAATGTTGACACGTACAAACTGAGAGCGTTCAGATAGATAGGACCTAAACCAGCCTAAAGCAGTTCCCTGTATGCCAACCAAGTGCTCTAGTCTTTGCAATAGGATATCATGGTCGATAGTATCAAATGCAGCACTGAGATCGAGCAAAACAAGAATAGAGACAAGTCCCTTGTCTGAGGCTATTAGAATATCATTTGTGACTTTAACCAGAGCTGTCTCTGTGCTATGATGTGTTCTAAAGCCAGACTGAACATCTTCAAATAAATCATTGTTTTTTAAGTAACAGCTGTTTTGCGACCGCTTTCTCAAGAATCTCTGAGAGGAACGGAAGATTAGAAATAGGTCTATAGTTGGCTAAAACCTCTGGATCGAGGTTGTGCTTTTTAAGAAGCGGTTTTATCACTGCTACTTTGAATGATTGTGGAACATAGCCTGATAATAAAGACATATTCATAATATTTAATAAAGAAGTGCTAATTAATGGAAAAACTTCCTTCAACAGCTTAGTTGGAATTGGGTCTAACATGCACGTTGATGGTTTAGAAGAGAGAATCATTGAATGTAATTGTTCAAGGTTAATGGCTGAAAAGCATTCTAGTTTACTATCTCGTGTAATATTAGAACTTACGATTCCGGGAGCTGTTGATAACATTATACTGGTCGAAGGCAAGAGGTCATTAATTTTGTTTCTAAGAGTAACAATTTTATCGTTAAAAAAGCACATAAAATCATTACTACTGAGTGCTGTGGGAATAGAAGGCTCAATGGAGCTGTGGCTCTCTGTCAGCCTGGCTACAGTGCTGAAGAGACAGCTTGCATTATTCTTATTCTCATCTATTAATGAAGAGTAGTATGCTGCTCTCGCTTTACGCAGTGCTTTCTTATATTCATTGAGAGTAATATGCCAAATTAAACGAGATTCTTCAAGTTTAGTGGAACGCCATATCCTTTCAAGTTGTCTAGACTTTTGCTTTATTTTGCGGGTTTCGGCATTATGCCATGGAGCTAATCTATGTTGTTTTATTTTCTTCTTTTTCAAAGGAGCAACAGAGTCTAATTTTATTCGCAGCGCATCTATAGCACTATCAACAACATGATCAATGTGGGGTGGTGTACATTTTGTATAAGTTTCCTCCCTTACATGCAGACATGCTATCGAGTTAAGTATTGGTGGAATCTCTTCCTTAAATGTGGCTATAGCACTAACGGATAGGTTTCTGCTGCAAGAGCTTTTGACTAATGCTTTGTAGTCTCGTAACAGTACTTCAAAAGTTACTAAGAAATGGTCGGATAAAGCAGGATTATGCGGTTCGACTAATAGTTGCTCAATTTCAATACCATAAGTCAGAACAAGGTCGAGAGTGTGATTATAACAGTGGGTTGGTTTATTTACACTCTGACAGAAACCAACAGAATCTAATATAGAGTTAAATGCAACAGTAAGGCTATTTTTATCATCGTCAACATGAATATTAAAGTCACCCACACACACGCGCACGCACGCACGTACACACGCACACGCACGCACGCACGCGCACACACACACACACACACAGTCCCTCTACTTTAAAGAGTCCTCTCCTGCTGATGCTCAGGTGTATATCAGTATGTCGTGTCTCTACTTTAAAGAGTCCTCTCCTACTGATGTTCAGGTGTATATCAGTATGTAGTGTCTCTACTTTAAAGAGTCCTCTCCTGCTGATGTTCAGGTGTATATCAGTATGTAGTGTCTCTACTTTAAAGAGTCCTCTCCTGCTGATGCTCAGGTGTATATCAGTATGTCGTGTCTCTACTTTAAAGAGTCCTCTCCTACTGATGTTCAGGTGTATATCAGTATGTAGTGTCTCTACTTTAAAGAGTCCTCTCCTGCTGATGTTCAGGTGTATATCAGTATGTTGTGTCTCTACTTTAAAGAGTCCTCTCCTGCTGATGTTCAGGTGTATATCAGTATGTAGTGTCTCTACTTTAAAGAGTCCTCTCCTGCTGATGTTCAGGTGTATATCAGTATGTAGTGTATCTACTTTAAAGAGTCCTCTCCTGCTGATGTTCAGGTGTATATCAGTATGTAGTGTCTCTACTTTAAAGAGTCCTCTCCTGCTGATGTTCAGGTGTATATCAGTATGTAGTGTCTCTACTTTAAAGAGTCCTCTCCTGCTGATGTTCAGGTGTATATCAGTATGTAGCGTCTCTACTTTAAAGAGTCCTCTCCTGCTGATGTTCAGGTGTATATCAGTATGTAGTGTCTCTACTTTAAAGAGTCCTCTCCTGCTGATGTTCAGGTGTATATCAGTATGTAGTGTCTCTACTTTAAAGAGTCCTCTCCTGCTGATGTTCAGGTGTATATCAGTATGTAGTGTCTCTACTTTAAAGAGTCCTCTCCTGCTGATGTTCAGGTGTATATCAGTATGTAGTGTCTCTACTTTAAAGAGTCCTCTACTGCCTCCATGCTTTAATGTTCAGAAAGCTCCTTACCTCTCTCATACTGCCTGTGCTGCAGCATGTCTTTTCACCCTCCGTGTGAAACCAGAGTCTCTTACATAGATGTATGCCATCATTGTGTAACGTGGTGTGTGTGCGTGTTCAGTTCCTAAACGTTACACCTGAGTGAGCTCTTGTGAGTCGTCATGCGGCGCGTTGTGAATATTTCAGACGGATTACATATTGATGTTGCCGCTCAGAGACCGCTCTGCCTCGACGGCCGTTATTTAAAGTTGCATAAAGGAAAATATTTAGATCAGTGAGAGTCACAACAACACACATTGTCTCAGCTCCAGTTACCCGTGGTGTGTGTGTGTGTGTGTGTGTGTGTGAGTGTTTGCATGGTGTGTGTTTAATAAAATATAACATTCACAAGAACACTCAGAAGCAAGAATGATCTGGACGCAGTTAGCGTAGCTTAGCATAATGACTTGAAGTAGAGGGAAACTGCTAGCATGGCTCTATCAAATATACAGAAAAATAAAACAATTAAATAAGACAAGACAATACAATATTCAGAAGGACATTTTAAGAAATAATATTATATTTTATTTGTCGTTTATATTTTTCTTTTTGGATATATTATGACTGAAATTGTGGCAGTAGAAAAATACAAATATTTTTTAAATTTTAATTTTTTTTAAAATTTTGGTTCTACATGTTTTGATTTTGTTTCAAGACTTTTTTATTAATTTCATATTTTGTTTATAGTTCAGGTAAAGGTTAGGTTAGGGGTTGCTATGACATTTATCTATATATTTTCTTTTTTCTTTACCCTAATTAACTGGAATTCTACCTTTTAACAAAATACAAACTTTTGCACACATTAAAATGTTCCGGAAACTCGTCCATATAACACACACACACACACACACACACACACACACACACACACACACACACACACACACACACACACACACACACACACACAGACAACAGACAGACACACACACACACACACACACACACACACACACACACACACACACACACACACACCTCATTATTGTTGGTTGTGTTTATATGAAAGGCTGACCCAAAGTATTCCATGCTGACGTTGCGTGTCTGTTCAAAGCATGAGGATGAATCTGGATTTTATGAGTTCATTATTAAAAGAGCAGAAAGAGATCTGAATGAATTGTCGTCAAACATCGTGACTGACGGAGACAAACGACGTCAGGCTTAATATGGCGTCGTAAAAAAGACATTAAAAATCCAATACCATAATACCTCGGAGCCATGAAGTTGTCATCATCTATTTTACAGATATAAATATATCATATTTATATATTTTACCGCGCAGTACGAGATCATCCAACGCATAAAGTTTGGTTTCTTATTTTACACCAAATAAAATGTCAAGGAGTTCATTACAAATACTTTGTTTTATTTTATTTATTTGTATTAAAACTAACAACAGCGTAGTGTCTCTACTTTAAAGAGTCCTCTCCTGCTGATGTTCAGGTGTATATCAGTATGTAGTGTCTCTACTTTAAAGAGTCCTCTCCTGCTGATGTTCAGGTGTATATCAGTATGTAGTGTCTCTACTTTAAAGAGTCCTCTCCTGCTGATGTTCAGGTGTATATCAGTATGTAGTGTCTCTACTTTAAAGAGTCCTCTCCTGCTGATGTTCAGGTGTATATCAGTATGTAGTGTCTCTACTTTAAAGAGTCCTCTCCTGCTGATGTTCAGGTGTATATCAGTATGTAGTGTCTCTACTTTAAAGAGTCCTCTCCTGCTGATGTTCAGGTGTATATCAGTATGTAGTGTCTCTACTTTAAAGAGTCCTCTCCTGCTGATGTTCAGGTGTATATCAGTATGTAGTGTCTCTACTTTAAAGAGTCCTCTCCTGCTGATGTTCAGGTGTATATCAGTATGTAGTGTCTCTACTTTAAAGAGTCCTCTCCTGCTGATGTTCAGGTGTATATCAGTATGTAGTGTCTCTACTTTAAAGAGTCCTCTCCTGCTGATGTTCAGGTGTATATCAGTATGTAGTGTCTCTACTTTAAAGAGTCCTCTCCTGCTGATGTTCAGGTGTATATCAGTATGTAGTGTCTCTACTTTAAAGAGTCCTCTCCTGCTGATGTTCAGGTGTATATCAGTATGTAGTATCTCTACTTTCAATTTTTGCATTTAATTTGTATTTAATTATATTTCTTCATGTTGTTGTGTTTCATTCGTATTTATTTATGTATATTTCGATGTGTTGTTTTCTCATTGTTGATGTATTTCTTTCTTTTAATTGTCGTGTTTTAATGAATAACCCCTGCAGGCAGAACATTAGAGATTATCATGACAGTAAATTAAAGTCCTGGAAACCATTTCCACCGGTAATCACAATCAAAACATAAAGTATTTATCTCAAGAAGTAAACAACACATACCCTGCGGCTCAGTAATTACACAGCGAGGGGTATTTATCAGCTTTTAATATGTTTTTACCATTCGTAGCACATTTATGATTGAATAGTTTATGTGACTGTGATAATGAGGAGCTGAAAGGACGTCTAAATCAACGGTAACATATAAAGGGATTTTCAAAATAAAAGCTGAAACAACCAGCGGCAGCGTTTAAATCATCATCGCGTCCTTTATTCAAAGCGTAAATATGAAGGGATTTTCAAAATAAAAGCTGAAACAACCAGCGGCAGCGTTTAAATCATCATCGCGTCCTTTATTCAAAGCGTAAATATGAAGGGATTTTCAAAATAAAAGCTGAAACAACCAGCGGCAGCGTTTAAATCATCATCGCGTCCTTTATTCAAAGCGTAAATATGAAGGGATTTTCAAAATAAAAGCTGAAACAACCAGCGGCAGCGTTTAAATCAACATCGCGTCCTTTATTCAAAGCGTAAATATGAAGGGATTTTCAAAATAAAAGCTGAAATAACGACCAGCAGCATTTAAATCATCAACATATCGTTTATTCAAATCTTGAATATAGATGAGAGTAACACCTACGTCACTTCCGGGTAAAAGTTACGGCCCCGCCCACTTTTGGGGAAAACAACGCTGTCATTTGAACGGCGGTCGATACAAATTCTGAAGTTTTTGCCAATCCGATGACAAATGTTTGGAAACCGTGGATTTGTGGATCTTCAAAGAGCTCGATTACGACGGCCAGACAGGCAAACAGTTCCATTACATCATTGGAAATCGACAACCGGGCTCGATATATGGTTTTCTTACATTTCTGATCAGATTGGCAAAAACTTCAGAATTTGTATTGACCGCCGTTCAACTGACAGCGTTGTTTTCCCCCAAAAGTGGGCGGAGCCGTTATTTTTGCCCGGAAGTGACGGATTTGTTACTCTCATCTATGAAAGGATTTTCAAAATAAAAGCTGAAATAACCAGCATTGTCTCGTTTATTCAAAACTTTACTATGAAGACATTTTCAAAATAAAAGCTGAATCATCCAGCAGCAGCATTCAAAGCTTAAACATGAAGGGATTTTCAAAATAAAAGCTGAAACAACGACCAGCAGCGTTTTAATCATCGTATCGTTTTTTAAAAGTTTTAACATGAAGACATTTTCTAAATAAAAGCTGAAACAACGACCAGCAGCATTCAACGCTTAAATATGAAGGGATTTTCAAAATAAAAGCTGAAAAAAAACACCAGCAGTGTTTAAATCCTCATTGTGACCTTTATTCAAAGCTTTATTGTGAATAGATTTTCAAAATAAAAGCTGAAACAACGACCAGCAGCATTCAAAGCTTAAATATTAAGGGATTTTCTAAATAAAAGCTGAAACAATGACGAGCAGCAGTTAAATCATCATCGTGACCTTTATTCAAAGCTTTATTGTGAAGAGATTTTCAAAATAAAAGCGCAACACAGAAGCAGAAACAAGGCAATAATACTAGTTAAGTGAAAGTCCAGCTGAAATTACAAAACCCTGATATGACTCAGCAATTTATGACTTCCTGTCCACCATCTTAGGCTTCCCCATTAAGTTACTGGTTATTAGCTAATGGTAGCATCTTCACTGCGGTCAAGAGGGGTTCACTTTAGCAGAAAAGAAACATGCATTTTAATTTCAGTTGGAATTTAAAACAATAATATTTGACGCTAATATTGCTAAATAGCTAATACTGTACAAAAGCTACAACACCTGTGCTATCGTACACATGTTTACACGAGATAATCTCTATCGGCTTTCAGGAAGATAAGAGAAGTGCAATTACAACAAGAAACATGCAACTGCACACACACACACACCCACACACACACACGCACACACACACACACACGCACGCACGCACACACACACACACACAATCACATCAATCACTGACACACACACCCACCCACACACACCACACACACATACACACGCACACACACACACACGCGCACACACACACACACACACACACACACACACACACAATCAATCAATCCCACACACACACACACACACACACGCACACACACACACACACACATACACAATCAATCACTGACACACACACCCACACACACACACACCCACACCCACACACACACACACACCCACACCCACACACACACACACCACACACACCCACACACACACACACACACACACACACACACAATCAATCAATCCCACACACACACACACACACACACACACACACACACACACACACACACACACACACACACACACTCAATCACAGACGCACACACCCACCCACCCACACGCACGCACACACACACGCACACACACACACTTCTCTCATCGCCCGGTACCTTCAGGGTGCAGATGGATTGCTTTTGTAGGGAACTCGACGTAAAGGTTATGAAGCTCAACGTCTCGTATTAAATAAATCACTGTAAATGAAGTACTTGAAGTAAAAGTACTTCTCGTGCAGCAGACGGTTTGGGATGATGAGTAATATCACTGCTGCTGTGGAAGCGTCCACTGCCTTCATATATGTTGGCACTATATCATATTGTATACAAACTATTCAATTATAATAACTTATTTTTTAAGGCCCCTTTCAAGACACCCAAGCCTAATCCCCAACCCTAATTTCAGACATTCTCAACATATTTTTTACATTTCTTTGACTGTTAGCGTTTCCTGCCGTTTGGCGTTGTGCTCGTTGTAACTCCTAACTCCTAACTCCTAACTACTAACTGCTAACCTGCTGCTCCAAAACAGGCTGCTTCCACTCGGAGTCAGGACACAGCTCTGCCAATAGAACAAGTGACGTTTGGCTTGGTGAGACTTAGATATTTCTAAGGGGTCTATATATAAATCAGATCTTTGGGAGAACTAATTATTTTGAACTATAAAGCTGGAAATTGTCCAGTTTTCTGATGCTGGCTTTCATCTGAGAGGCAACTTCACAGGATGAAGCCTTGTCTACAAACAAGAGCCGATATCTCTGTCTGCAACGAAGCATCCTTTTCTCTGCTCGAAAAACAGCCAGTTTTCAGTTTCGTGACGATGCCTTTTCGCCAGAGGCTTTTTAAAGACTTCATTTCGCGTCAGGAGGAGAAACATTCGTAATCTAAAGCTTCACGTCGTACATTTTCCCTGCTTTGTTTGCAAATAATAATAACGATGATTATTATTTGAATTTTCATAGTTTATATACAAATAAGATGAGAAGTGAAACTGTCCTGACATCCCAACCTGGACTTGGGAATTATTTTCTTTACTTTTTCTTTTCTTTTCACCCTGGAAATGGGTGTACACACAGTATATGTGTACACACAGTACATGTGTACACACAGTATATGTGTACACACAGTACATGTGTACACACAGTATATGTGTACATATGTGTGTGTGTATAGAACATATATTACATATGTATCTTTATTAAGTTATCCTGCAACTGGATGTATACACTTTGCTTTCTGCCCTCCTGCTTCTACGAATGTTGGTTTTGTCGAATTTGTTTATTGAAATAGTGGAATAAATAATACATATAGATCAAGTACCAAAAGTAGTACTCAAGTCAAAGTACTTTGCCTGACACGTGCACCGCCTCCCTGCACCATGCGTACTTTAGCCGACTGAGTATAAACACACATGAGGATGAAAGGAAAGGCATCCATCTTCCCCGCAGCCTCTCCTCCCCGCGAAGCCTCGGGCCGCTTCCCCTTAATGAGAAACTCCCAGAGAGGTGTAGCATCCCGGAGACGTGGGCGTAACACACCTATCCGTCTTAATGCACACTTCCCACGATTCAGCTTTACATGGAGGAAGGGAGCGAGGAAGAAACGGCACCGAGAGGAGGATGCTCACTTTGTCCCTGCTCTGCTGTTCCTCGAGTGCCCGTTTTATCTGAGATAAAGGACACTTAGTGATATTTGTTCTCTGCCAGTAAGACCCTTAGGCGACCGTCCTCTTTATCGCACACACACACACACGCACACACACACGCACACACGCACACACACACACACACACACACACACACACACACACACACACACACACACACGCACACACACACACACACACACTTTAAATGACTGAACACAGGCCCTGTATCCTCTTGACTTCCGCATGAAAACATAATCAAATCATCGTTCTTCAGAGTCATTGAATATTTGATTACAGCGTATTCTTAAATAACGTTAAAGATAATTGATTCGGCCACTTGACTGCGGCTTTCAGAAACGTCCCCTCCTTGTTCCTTCAGACAAGAAGGAGAGACAATGTCCTCCTTAATGTACAAGTGTTTATGTCTATCGTGAACAAGGTCAATCCCAACGACGGCAGAAGTACATAAATCCTTCGGTAATTCCCGGCACGGTTTACTCTGGAAGGCTCTCCTGGAGTCGTGGTTGAAGTTGGTTTAAACGACCGGCTTGAAAAAAGGAAACGTCCCAAAAATACGTGGAAAGTATCTGAGAAGTTGACGACAAATATGTTCCAAAGAATACATGGGAAGAGTAGGGTGTCTATGAGATATTCAGTATGAGGATCCTGATTGGACAGGGTATACATTAGGTGCAATCAGTGCAGCCTATAAATACTTTTAATTAGAATGACGTTTGAAAAACACAGGAGAACATTTACCATAAATATCTGTTGGGGAAAAATGTTAAAAAGTTAAAGTGTATCTTCTCCTGTAGTCTGTTCTATCGGTTTTAGTGCATGTGAATGGTCTTGAAGGTCTTCCTGAAGTTGTGGTGACATTTGGGAATGAAGTCTGAAAAACCCACGAGAAAAGGTCCCAAAGAAGTACGGGAGAAATCGACAAAAAGATTTGAAAAAGATAAATGATAGTTCCGAAGGCATACGTGAAAAATATTTGGAAAACACGAACTTGAGATGACGAGTACCTCTACCGCTTTCGCTTAAAGAGGCCCTGAACAAAAATATTCAAAAAATGTTGAAATGAAATCTGGAAAACACAGAAGACATTTTCCCAAAAGACGGAAAATATCTCAGAAATTGACGGAAAAATATATGTAAAAATATTCCAAAGGACAAAATGAAAACAGTTTGAAAACACTAACTTGAGATGATCCGTACCTTTCCGTGTGTCCTATAGGTTTCAGTGCATGTAAATGGAAAGTGTTTATATCGACACTGTTTATAGTCACTAAACCCTAATTTCCAGTCTAGAAGAACGTGCCCTTGGTGTCCCTGCACAGTATCCTCTTGAAGGCCTTCCTGAAGTCGTGGTTGAAGACGGTGTAAATGACCGGGTTGAGGCAGGAGTTGCAGTATCCGATCCAGAAGAAGAAATTAAACAAAGGGTACGGGATGCTGCAGGTCTCCGGGCACACCGCCTTCAAAGAGTAAGAGAAGAAGAAGGGGAACCAGCAGATGACGAAGCCTCCCATCACCACCGCCAACACGAAAGTGAAGCGTTTCTCCCGGTTCGCCATGGCTTTGCGGCGAGAAGTCGGCGTCCCTTGGATTTTTTCGTCGGGTACAACTTTGGTGCCAGAAGAAGAAGAAGAGGCGGCGGCCATTGTTTCTTTGTGCCTACACGACAGGTTTAGCATCTTGACTTTGAACCCTTTCTTTCGGGACGATCCTAACGTTTCCGATTTGTCCGTTTCGTCTTTGCCTTCATCGGCCATTTCAGAACCAGAGTTGGACGAGTTCTCGAACGCTGCTTCTTCTTCCTCTCGATGTTTCTGGGACTCTTTCTGGGGAACAGCTGAAGGGATTTGGGGGATTGCAGTGTCTTGGATCGGCATATTCTCTGGAGGGTTTCGAAAAGACGACTGGTTTGAATCAGAGCCAGAGATTTTAGCTTGGACTTTTTCCCGTTGGCTGCCTCCTTGATCCCCGTTCTGCTCGGATATCTTCGCCGGACTCTCATTGGCGTTTTCTCCCGTTGTCGCCTTTTGCTTCTGTCCTGCCGAATTCCGAGTATGCTGCTTTGCGATCTGATAAATCCGCACGTAAACCAGGATCATAATCACACAGGGGGCGAAGAATGACCCGATGGTGGAGTAGAGAATATACCATCGCTCGTTGTTCAGCTCGCACACTTCTTCACCTCCTTTGCTCTTGTCCAGAGAGAGAAGAGGCGGGAAAGAGATGACCGCGGAGATCAGCCAGACTATGATGATGGCGGCTTTGATTCGCGTCGGGGTTCTTTTGGCGCCGTACGTCACGGGGCGAGATATCGACAGGTAGCGGTCCAGTGCTATCGCGCACAGGTGAACAATGGAGGACGTGCAGAAGAGGACGTCCAGCGCCAGGTAGATTTCACACCTGCAACAGAAAAGCATTTTACTCACTGTCATAAAGTAGACGGGGCTGCCTGCACTTTGTTAAAGAAATACAAAGAAACAACCGTTTTCCCGATATGTTAAAATATATCAAAAGATCTTTGCATTTTTAAAGCATTTTTAGGATGTTCCAATAGTACCTCTTTTATATGTTGGCTATAGTATAATTTAAATAAGATATCACATTGTGAAAAATAATTTTGCTTAATTTTAGGCTTTGCAGACCATTTACATGCACCAATACCTATATCAATGTCTCAGAGTTCATTCTTTTGAGAATATATCTCAATAATTCTTGCATTTTCAAAGCCTTTCACCTCCTTTATATGTTGGCTATATTGTAAGAAACAATCGTGCGTATTTTTAGCCTTTGAAGACCATTTACATGCACCAAAACCTATAGAACACACTACAGGAAAGTCAAAGAATTGTTTAGTATTTTGGTTTGATTTCTATTGTACCTCCGTTATAAATTGGCTATAGTTGAATTTAAATAATTGATCACATCGAGAAACTCCCTCTGGAGAGAACATTGTGTCATTTGAGCCTTTGCAGACCATTTACATGCACTAAAACACACTGCAGGAAATGCAAAGCATTTTTTAGCATTTTGGTTTGATTCTTATATTTTGGCTATAGTTTAATTCAAATCATCATATGAGATATCACAGAGCATTTTGTAATTGTAGCCTTTGCAGACCGTTTACATGCACTAAAACACAATACAGGAAAGGCAAATAATTTTTTAGCATTTTGGTTGGATTTCTATTGTACCTCCGTTATAAATTGGCTATAGTTGAATTTAAATAATTGATCACATAGAGAAACTACCCATTGTGTAATTTTAGCCTTTGCAGACCGTTTACATGCACTAAAACACAATACAGGAAAGGCAAAGCCTCTTAGTTTGCTGTTTTATCGATGAAATAGAAATGCCTCCACGCACCACACGGAGCTGAACGCCCAGTAGCCCTGCAGCTCGTTGGCTAACGAGAACGGGATGATGAGCGTCGCGACCAGAATATCTGCCGCCGCCAGCGACACCAGGAAGAGGTTCTGAGGACCTTTGAGCGAACGAGACGTCAGCACGGCGATGATGACGAGGATGTTCCCCACGATGGTGAGGAGCATCATGGAGGTGATGGCGATGGCGAAGGCAGCGGTCGCCTGCGGGCTGTAGGGCGAAGAAGAAGAAGAAGAAGTAGAAGCTCTGCCCGTACTCCGGTTACACGGACGGGTACCGGAGATGAGGCTAAAGTTCCTGGTGGGGAATCCGGAAAGCTCCGAGAGGCAGGGGGCGTCTGGAGACGAGGCCATGCTGCTGACGGGGGTCTTATATCCAGTTTGTTTGGAAAACCATGGAGGAAGCAGGGATTCCCAGTCGGAGGAGGAACCGTCCGTCAGGGGGAAGCCATGGGATCTAAGAGAGAACATTTGATTAAGAATCAGAACCCAGTGTGTTAGCGCTTAGCCTTCCCTAGCTATACGGTGCGGACTCAGAGCACATGCAGACGAAGGCGCAGGGTTCAGGCACATAGAAGTTAAACGCACCAGCCTTCTGTTTGCACATGGAGGTTCAAACGTAAACAACACAAGACAATACGTTGTTGTACGTGTGTCTGGGGAGGGGCTGCAGGTGGTCTCCCAGTGCACATACCTGGCGGTCCTCACTGACTCAAGACTCAACTTGAAGGCTCAGGTCTGCCACACGGTAGGGCTGAACGATTAATCGATTTTAAATCGAAATCGCGATTCGAGATGATGCGATTATCAAATCGCAAAGCCTGCGATTTTTTTTTACATTTTATTTTTTTACATTATTTTTTTTCTTCTTGTGTGCCAGTCATCCACACCAATCAGAGAGCTGTGCTCCACATGTACCAGCCATTGTTAACCAATCAGAGAGCTGTGCTCCACATGTACCAGCCATTGTTAACCAATCAGAGAGCTGTGCTCCACATGTACCAGCCATTGTTAACCAATCAGAAGTGCTGAGCTCCACATGTACCAGCCATTGTTAACCAATCAGAAGTGCTGAGCTCCACATGTACCAGCCATTGCTAACCAATCAGAAGTGCTGAGCTCCACATGTACCAGCCATCGTTAACCAATCAGAAGTGGCCCATGATAGAAGGTGATAGACAGATTAATCCAATTGATGCCAAGTATTTTTGAAAGTGCCTGCCCTTTCCAAATGGTCTCCAATGGAGCTCTCCTAGATGGTTTGGTGAACCAAAGCATCTGGGTCAGGTCAGAGACGCTCCATCACGTGTTTCTATCTCAGGGTGAATCTGAAACTGAAGCTCGACTTTAAAGCAACCCAACGGAAGTTTCATGTAAGTTTAGTTCTTTCACTCGTACCTCGGGCAGCGGGGCGCTAGAGACAGGAGTACGTTGATACGACCTTCCTAGCCGGAGTTATGGCCGCATTTTACAATAAACTTCCATCGGGTCGCTTAAAAATAAATATCGCAATTCGAATCGAAATCGCAATTTTTGTCAGAAAAATCGCAATTAGATTTTTTCCCAAAATCGTGCAGCCCTAGCAACCGGTCACATCAGTCTGTGGCGGTGAGGTTAACCAGAGGCTGCATGTCAACAGACTCACGTCACATGCTGCTTAGCAACCTGCTCACATGCAGCCGCTCTCAGAGCCCGGGGATCATGATACAAACAAACACTTCGAATAGTAGATAAGAAATCAGGTCATTCTCATCATCGCCCAATACTCACAAAGGGCACCTGGTTGAGCCGGGAACATGCGATGAGATATGCAAATAATACCCGGCCTCACCTCACCTCCTAACCGCCATACGCTCTGTCTCACATGTGCCTTGACCTGCTGCTCTCCGGCTGCTTTGTGAATATCTATTTCTATGATATAAGATCTCTGTTTATTTTATTATCTGAAGACATTTCTCTTAGAAGGACTTTCAACAGTCAGATATAACAACATCTGTACGGTTTAGTCTGAGAGAGGCCATGTGATGCCTTGGGGGTTTCCCTCTCCTGTAGCGTGCACTATAGGGTTTAGTGCATGTAAATGGTCTGCAGACGTTAACATTTAAAAAGACTTCATTCCGCCCTCTTTCCTGTTAATCGTGTGACGGCCGCTCAGACTAATCCGGAACAACCCGTGATGCACCAAACCAGTTTGCATTCCCTTAGTACAGGGGGGTCAAACTCAAGGCCCGGGGGCCAAATCCGGCCCGCGACTTCATTTTGAAGCGGCCCCGCAAGAGCGTGCAAAGAATATAATACGTTTATTGTACGTTACATGCCACTTTACAGAAGCAGGTTGCCCACAAACTACATGTCCCACAATGCATCTCGTTTGCGCACTGAAGAGACTTGCAATTATTTGCCCTGGACTTCTGCTTTCAGACGTAGTTAGTTTTTTTTGTATTTTGATTTGATATACTTTATTAATCCTCGTGGGGAAATTCTTTCTCTGCATTCGACCCATCTTAGTGTTTGGACCCGGGGAGCAGTGCCTTGCTCAGGGACACCTCGGTAGCACTTGGTCTTGCCGGGACTTGAACTGTGACCTTCCAGTTGCCAAGCCGAGTCCCTAACGACTTCACCACCACCACCCCCAAGGTTAGTTATTACCCTATCCGATAATAATCCAATTCAGAGGCAATAATGTAATATATTATTTTATATATATATATATGTAGTAGTTACAACGGGCCCTTTGAGTGCAACCATAATGCTAATGTGGCCCGCGATGAAATTGAGTTTGACACCCCTGCCTTCGTAGTATCTATCTTAAAACGTCACCAGCCCGATGTCAGTGACGGGAGACATCGAGGTGAGCCGTGGTTTTTAAACGTAAATCCGTTTGCAGAATGTCTGTGCATGAAACCGTCTTCTATGAGCCTTTATGTTTGATTCTGCACACGCTGCACCCGATTGCTCCGGCCGCCCTCCGGCACAGAGCGCCGCCGTGAGAACCGAGAATTATAAAGCACTTATGGGAGAATGCTGTGAATGCGGCCGTTTAAAAAGCACCTCGTTTCTTTATTCAACGCGAGGTTGCTAATGGAAAGCCCACATTGTGGCCACTTCGCTCCATTATCGCTGTCTGTAGGAGGTTCGTCGCGATGGCGTGATGTGTCCGTTAGATTTAATCGACACAGACACCCGGTCTCTAGGAGAACGACAATACGCTTTTATTGCCATGTTCTTCTGCGTCGCCATCGTCGTTCGTCAGGTGTCGAGCGACGACATGAAGGTTTGTTATCGATGTATTGTAACGTTGATATTTTATTTGTATTTTGCAATAGTTCATGTTTTCATCTCTCAGCTTAATGTTTTCCTCAATGCAAAAAGATAAATGATAGATATTCAAATATCAGGTTTTTATCTGACTAAATATTCAGCTTTGTCTGCCACGACATTAGAAATGGATATCTCAAAAACTTTCTTTAACTTAATACCAGTGGTGGGAAGCAACGAAGTACATTTAGTCAAGTACTGTACAACTTAGAGGTACTTTACTTGAGTATTTCGATGTTATGCTACTGTGTACTTCTACTTCACTACAGTTCAGAGGGAAATGGTGTACTTTTACTCCAATGCATGTATTTAATCCCTTTAGTTACTTCACAGATTGGATTAGTTTCATAAGACACACACACCTGGCCTCTAAAAGAACGACAATATGCTTGTATTGCTTCTGCATCGTCATCATCGTTGATCATGTGTAGAGTTACAACATGCTTAAAACATATATATATATATATATATATATATATATATGATAGGTATTCCAGAATCATGTTTTTACCTCACCAAATATTCGGATCCATATTTGTTAGCGTTATTAGCCTTTAACCTTTTAATCCTGTTGTGTTCGGGTCACATCGGACCGATTCACACTTTCATCATAACTTTTTAGTTTTGCCTCAAAGCTTCATGATTCTCACACACACACACACACACACACACACACACACACACACACTTCAGGGGACATTACATTGACTTACATGCATTTCCTGAGAGGAGTCTTATCCTAACCATAACCAAGTCTTCACCCTAAAATTAATGATCCCCCTTATGGGGACCTCAAATTTGTCCCCATAAGGGAGGCGAGTCCCCACATGTGACGGTGTAGACAGATTTAGGTCCCTACAAGTATAGTAATGCTAGTACACACACACACATAGACACACACACACACACATAGACACACACACACACACACACACACACACACCCACACACACACACAACAATTTGATACATTTCCCGCTCTTTTGTGCCCCTCCCCCCACATGGATCCCACCTGGCACACCAGTCAACACATCCTCACTCCCAGGTCGGCCTATGTTGACGTTATGTCAAGTCCCCTGCCGGCTTTTTCCAACGCAAGGGGGGGGGCCTTAGCGTCCATTTTCAACGCCAGGGGGGGGGGCCTTAGCGTCCATTTTCAACGCCAGGGGGGGGGCCTTAGCGTCCATTTTCAACGCAAGGGGGGGGGCCTTAGCGTCCATTTCCAACGCAAGGGGGGGGCCTTAGCGTCCATGTTCAGCTTTCCGGGATGTCCATGTGCTTCTATGGACGCTCATGTAAGCACGGCATTCGTTTTTGTCAACTGCCCTTAAAGGCAATGAAGACACTACACTACCCAGAATCCCCAGCTATCGGTTGGCCTACACCATGTGCTCTGTTTGACGTCACGTGATTTCTCCCTGCAGAAAAAGAAAACATGGCCGAACTTCGTTTTATTCTGGGTGTAAAATGCCTTTTTTAAAGTTAGTTTGGCCATTAAAATGCGTTTTGATGTCATTTGATGCGAGAAATATGAGTTGTTATTTCAGATTATGTGTGCAGTGGATGTACATGATCTTTAGTTTGCTAGTTATTACGAAGATTACTTCAGGAAATTGCGTCCAACGTTTTCATTGTTACCAAGGTGGTTGCTAGGGACGCTGCTATCGATATTATTTCTGTTATGTTGTGCAACTGTTTAATGGTGTTATCTTTATTGCTACCCCCCTTCCCCGTCAATGTATAGTGTTGGTCCACAGCCTAAACATATTAGTTTAACAAAATCCGCATCTAAAGATACGTTATTTTCCCCTGTGCAATTCCAGTCTCACATCTCACAGCACATCGTCATTAACAAATACCGGAAACAGACCGAAAATATTTTTAAAAAATAAAATAATACCTTATTCCGAGTGCTCTTGCTTTTCTCTTTGAAAGTCATCACATAACGGCATTGTAATACACGGTTCGGCTGCATTAATATTACATATCTGCCGCAGTTCT
The DNA here is from genome assembly GCA_036324585.1 of Champsocephalus esox. Classification (NCBI taxonomy): domain Eukaryota; kingdom Metazoa; phylum Chordata; class Actinopteri; order Perciformes; family Channichthyidae; genus Champsocephalus; species Champsocephalus esox. Next base: position 2,018,238 of record CM070483.1, read on the forward strand.
GTATTTATAGAGCCCTGATGAGAAGACAAAGATGAGGAACTGAAAACGTGACGTGGATCATAAATATATCAGCCATTAAACAACATCTTACATTTCTTTTCACACATTACGTCTCCTTGCAGTATCAACACTAATTCGGCTCACTTTTATATTTGATCCAATTGGTAGATAGGCTGCATTTACACCATAAAGGTGCACACCTGATATAAAGAGACACCTGGTGGTTAAAGCACGTTATTGAATTTCATTATTTTTATTATTAGATATTAAAAGAATCCCTATAAAGTATATTCATTACTCGTTATTCTCTACTAATAGTTAATTAAAGACTGTATGTAATGACTATTTTGCACATCCCGTTCAAGATTTCAAGATGTTCTAAGGTTTATTGACATATCATATAGGCCTACACAACTGTGGTGTAGTTCTGCACTGAATGAAAAACTTGGGTCGCAGGTTCCTCAATAGTGCATTACAAGACATCTATCAATATGTGTGCATACCTCCAGCAATGTTAACTATGTTGTATGTATACTATGATGTAACGCAAATGTTCCAACTTGGGATCAATAAAGTATATCTTATCTTAAGCTGATCGATGGCTACTGCCATATTTGCAAAATGTGCCTCTGAACCTTGACAAGTGCATGTTTCAGGCTTATCAATTAATGTAATGTAATGTAATGTTATCAATTAACAACAGGAGGGGTCACAAACATAAGTCCAGCTGTTAAATAAAGCTCTTCTGACCTTAGCTGGCGTGTGGGTATATATATTAATGCTGCCCATTATGGGCACAAGCAATTTACACCCATTTATTAATTATATGTTTTAAATATGAGTGTTTCCTGTCCCCTAAACCTCCAGGGATGTACACAGTTTAATACTGGCAACTTCTTATTATGGGAAATACGAACACGTCTTTTAAAACTACAACTCCCAGTAGAGACGTGCCATAGAGAACATGTTGCGAAACAGAATAGCCAGCATGTGTAGTTCTGGGGACAGGGTGGGGGAGGGGGGGGACGCGGTGGACCCGTTCAAATCCAGTTTTGAACAGTCTGCCGTGGTTCCATCCCATTTCAAGTGCTGTTCGAGGCTCGGTAACCCTCGGAGCACACTCTCCAATCACAGAGCTTGAGGACGATCACTTGCCAAACAGAGCACATGGTGTAGTCCAAACGATAGCTGGGGATTCTGGGTAGTGTAGTGTCTTCATTGCCTTTAAGGGCAGTTGACACAAACGAATGCCGTGCTTACATGAGCGTCCATAGAAGCACACGGACATCCCGGAAAGCTGAATATGGACGCTAAGGGCCCCTCCCTTGCGTTGAAAATGGACGCTAAGGCCCCCCCCCTGGCGTTGAAAATGGACGCTAAGGCCCCCCCCCCTGGCGTTGAAAATGGACGCTAAGGCCCCCCCCCCTAGCGTTGAAAATGGACGCTAAGGCCCCCCCCCCTAGCATTGAAAATGGACGCTAAGGCCCCCCCCCCTTGCGTTGGAAAAAGCCGGCAGGGGACTTGACATAACGTCAACATAGGCCGACCTGGGAGTGAGGATGTGTTGCACCAGTACATGTTCAGTGTCTGCTCTATGTATATGTACAGCAGTTCTTCGTGTGTACCAGTACTCTGGTTCTGTGTATATGTACTGCAGTTCTTCGTGTGTACCAGTACTCTGACACAGCATGTACAGTTTGAGAGGGTGTTAAATGAAATGTGGCGATGATTAATGGTTTTTGTGTTCATGTAACAGCAGCTAAAACGGGACCTGTCCAAATCTGGGGGGGGGGCGGACACATCAGGGGGACGACGACGACACATCAGGAGGGTGACAGCGAAATGGCTTTGGACAGCTCGTTTCACAGAACACGTTTATTTATGGGATATCCAGAACTTTACGATATAAACTGACCTCTTACGTAAAGTGATGTACTTAAGTAACATGTTGAGGTACATGGTGTACTTTTCCTCCACTGCATGTATTTAATCCCTTTGGCTACTTCTCAGATCTGGATGAAGGATGTGAAATCTAACCAAGTGTTAAATCACACTGTAGTTCCACCTGGAGTGAATCCACCAGCTACCCTGCAGTCTACAAAGTACTTCAGACTAGCTGCTCCTCCACCAGCTACCCTGCAGTCTACAAAGTACTTCAGACTAGCTGCACCTTCAACAGCTACCCTGCAGTCTACAAAGTACTTCAGACTAGCTGCACCTCCACCAGCTACCCTGCAGTCTACAAAGTACTTCAGACTAGCTGCTCCTCCACCAGCTACCCTGCAGTCTACAAAGTACTTCAGACTAGCTGCACCTCCACCAGCTACCCTGCAGTCTACAAAGTACTTCAGACTAGCTGCACCTTCACCAGCTACCCTGCAGTCTACAAAGTACTTCAGACTAGCTGCTCCTCCACCAGCTACCCTGCAGTCTACAAAGTACTTCAGACTAGCTGCTCCTCCACCAGCTACCCTGCAGTCTACAAAGTACTTCAGACTAGCTGCTCCTCCTGCAGTCTACAAAGTACTTCAGACTAGCTGCTCCTCCACCAGCTACCCTGCAGTCTACAAAGTACTTCAGACTAGCTGCCCCTTCACCAGCTACCCTGCAGTCTACAAAGTACTTCAGACTAGCTGCTCCTCCACCAGCTCTGAGAACACTTTCATGATCAATCATTATAAAACACATCATATATATTATTCTGAAATGGACCAATCTGCACAACGACTACTTTCACTGTCTTTACTATATTTAGATGAGAATACTTTCTACTTTCACTTGAGGGACATTTTGAATACTTTTACTGTGACAGAGTATTCCTACACTCTGGTACTTCTACTTTACTCAAGTACAAGGTCTGAGTACTTCTACTTTTACTCAAGTACAAGATCTGAGTACTTCTACTTTTACTCAAGAACAAGATCTGAGTACTTCTACTTTTACTCAAGTACAATATCTGGGTAATTCTACTTTTACTCAACTAAGATCTGAGTACTTCTACTTTTACTCAAGTACAAGATCTGAGTACTTCTACTTTTACTCAAGTACAAGATCTGAGTACTTCTACTTTTACTCAAGTACAAGATCTGAGTACTTCTACTTTTACTCAAGTACAAGATCTGAGTACTTCTACTTTTACTCAACTAAGATCTGAGTACTTCTACTTTTACTAAAGTACAAGATCTGTGTACTTCTACTTTTACTCAAGTCCCAGATCTGTGTACTTCTACTTTTACCAAGTACCGGATCTTCCAAAGCTAGTTGTTGTTGATACGTAAACTTTAACGGACAGGAAACGTATATTCCAGATGTGTCCAGAAGTAAATGATAACAAACAGAACTCTCAAATAAAGACCAGAAGCTACAAGAAATACTAAATCTAATGCTAGCGATATTAGCATTGTAGCTAAAGTGGCGCCACCTGGAGGTCCGGAGTGGACACGACTGAGCCCTTTGTGTTCAGGCTTTCTATGAGATGAAGGGAATGTGAGATGCTGGAGCGCGAGCAGTGAATACAATGCACGTGAATCCCCTGCGCACGTGCGCTTTAAACCACACGCGCAGCAGAAGAAGCTCAGGGTGAGGGTTTCACATTTGGGGATTTTATTTCCCATTTAATCTTTTCTTCTCATATCAAATCCTGCCCATCTGCAGCTGCGTGTGTACTTTATTCAAATATATATACGTGCCTCAATATATGTTGTGCAGTATAATTGTGTTAGAGGATTAGGTGTTCCCATTGAAGTCTATTTATATACATTTAATCCATTTAAACCCCAGTAACTGCACATGACCTGTTCGTTAAAGGGATCCAGATGTTGCCAGTAAGCACTTCAGAACACGGAGGAAAACAAGATGGAAATCACCTCAAACTTACGGGGTAATAACGGTCTTCTCTTCAGTCGCGCAGTCCGAGTTTTAAAGTGTATTATCTGGTGGAAATGTGCAGAAAACCACCCGCTGATGAAGTCCACTCTCCGGGGTGGAGATGGCAGAGATCCGGTCAGAGGATGTGTGCAAAGAGGAAGTTCCCAGAGACAGTGGAAAGCCCGGGTTTAAAGCGTGTGTGTCCGCGCGCGTGTAGCTTCTGTCCCCGGGTTGCTGCGGTGGTGGCAGCCGCTGGAGACGCGCTGTCACTCGGTCTGAGTTTGGAGGACCGGACGCGGAAGGATCCAGAGAAACGGAGACGCGCCTTTTTACGCGCAGCTTCTCTCCAAATGCGCGCTGCATGTCCGGTGTGGAGTCAAAGAGAACCAGAGAGGGCTATTTAGCTCCTCAGTTGGTTATGTCTCACCTCTCGGAGGGATGTGTATCACTGAGTGGAGATCCAGTCGTTCTCTGGCTTGATCTTCCGTATTGAGTGGACTTGCTTTCATTTCTTTTTTTAGACACGTCTTCCACACATGCAGCTTCTGCTATTACAATGTACCTCATGGTACATCATCGTTTTTCATCATTTGCCTCCGCTTCCATACACATGTTAATTCCTGTACTCAATAGTCACATTTAAGAGATGTGTAGCCTTACAACAACACGTGCTGGTAAAGCCGCACACCACTCAATGTACTTCTTTAAAACACTGTATTTGTGATATTGGGCCATTTAAATAAACATTGATTGATTGATTAAAATCTGAACAGAAATGAGAAGAAAGGAGCATTTATTTGTCAAATTAACTTAATTGTATTAACATTTATTCTGTATTATTCACCAGATGACTGGAGACGAGTTGTTCCCATCACTTCCGGTCTGAGGTTTCTGCAGGTGACTTAAACTAAATGATCCCATCATGGAGAATCAATCTGCTCTGAGCTGCATATATCAAGCCATCACCTTTACTCCCGCGATGCAAACAAATCAATAACTCACTGCACCATGTCCACTAGTGTGTGTACATTTGGCTTCATATGATCATCCTGAAAGACCCTCAAAGACTAAGAGTCTGATGTGCATAAGCTTTAAACTAATATCTTTGTCTCCTTGTGTTGTGGTTAATATCTGCTGGGGCGTAGGTGCGTGCAGGTCTGTGGGAGGACGCGGGAGACGCGGGGGAGAGAAGGCCCGCTGCAGAATTAATGATCGTCAATGTTAATCTAAAGCAGGGGTGTCGAACTCAAGGCCCGGGGGCCAAATCCGGACCGTGACTTCATCTTCTGTGGCCCCACAAGAGCTTGCAAAGATTATACGATTACGTGATTTACAGAAGCACGTTGCCCATAAACTACATGTCCCACAATGCATCTCAAATTAGACTTTGACTTTTTTCCAGAATGTAGTTTCTTTTTAAATCATTTTGTGACATTCTCACTGAAGAGACTTGCAATTATTTGCCCCAGACTTCTGCTTTCAGACGTAGTTAATTAAGTTACCCCGATGCAGAGAAAATAATGTCCAATACATTATATATAATGTATATATATATACATATATATAATGTATATAATGTATATATATATATATATATATATACATTATATATAATGTATATAATGTATATATATATATATATATATATATATATATATATATATATATATAGTCTTAAAGTTACAACCGGCCCTTTGAGTGCGGCCCTATGCTGATGTGACCGGCGATTAAATTGAGTTTGACAGCCCAGATCTAAAGTGTAGCTGCAGTCAGAAAAATCTGGATGATAAGGTATCATTACAAATAGAAATCATATTGAAAAGTATTTTAAAAATGTATAAAATTAAAGGTTTTATAATTAACATTTCATACCAAACCTTTATTTAACCAGATTGGTCCCTTGAGATCATAGATCTCCTTTTCAAGGGAGACCTGCAGCATATAGGTTCCACATGAAACAATAAAGGACATCATATTTACAGGATACATAGTTACAGACATTTACAAGTGCCCATTGTGTCAGCAAGCATTTCATTTACCCTAGCTCTAAGACATGCAGAGGAATGAGATCGCTCAGTTTCAATTCTTGCTGAAGATTGTTCCAGCAAGTGGAGCTGCGCACATAAAAGCTGTCTTGCCTGAGACAGTCCTTGCTCTTGGCACATCTAACAAGACTACATCATGTGACCTCAGACAATAGCTGCTTGCAACTCTCTGTGTGATCAGAGAGCAGATATAATACGGGAGTTTACCAACAAAGCTTTATAGATAAACGTGTACCAGTGACTGAGCCTCCGTACAGAGAGTGATGGTAAACCTGCCTTGGCATACAGGGTACAGTGATGAGTCAGCGCTTTACAATTTGTGACACATCTCAGAGCACTGTGATACGCAGCATCCAATTTGCTCAGGTAATGGCAGGTGCATTCATAAACAACAAATCACCAGAGTCCAGCACAGGTCAAAGGTCACAGAGCCTCTTCCTGGCCTCAAGCGAGAAACAGGACTTATTTCTGTAGAAGAAACCTAGCCTCACCCTCAGCTCTTCAAGCAGGTTATTGACATGAAGTTTAAAAGAGAGACAATCAAGCCAGATACCCAGGTATTTGTAACAGGCAACAACTTCAAGTTTTGTTCCTTGCGTAGTTACAATATCTAAAACAGGCTCTGGTGTCTGTGTAGCTTTAGAAAAGAGCGTTACCTTGGTTTGATCCACATTTAGAAGAAGCTTGAGTTCAGAGAGCTGAGTCTGAGTAGTGTTAGAAACAGCCTCTTTAATGGTGGGACCTGCACAGTACATCACAGTATCATCCGCATAAATATGTAAAGTAGCTTCATCCACATTTTTCACCTACGCTGTTAATATATATGGAGAATAAAAGTGGTCCTGAAACAGAACCTTGTGGTACACCATTAGACATGTTTAACCACTCAGAAGACAGTCCATCAAAGTGAACACATTGGGACCTTTCAGAGAGGCAGTTCACAAACCACCCACTGCAAGGCTGGATATGCCAATACTGAGTAGCCTCTGCTTTAAGATGAGATGATCGACGGTGTCAAACGCTTTGGAAAGGTCAATAAACAGAGCTGCTCAACTCTGCTTATCATCTAAAATACTAGTAATGTCATTTACCACTTTCATTGTGGGAGTGATGGTGCTGTGCTGCTTTCTGAATCCTGACTGATGATTAGACGGGATATCATTTATACATAAAAACTCCTTTACTTGTTCACCCACTAAGCGTTCGAGCACCTTAGCCAGAACTGACAATTTAGAGATGGGCCTATAGTTATTTAAAATAGTTGCCTCCCCTCCTTTCAGTAAAGGCAAGACATGAGCAGACTTCCATACTAACATGAATGTTTCAACGAAGCAGCCATTTCTAGAAGATTGATTTGCAATATTTTGACTGCACTCTGGAAATGTAGGTTCATTTAATGACAGGAATTGTTTTAATTTAGTGATTAACATTACATTTCAAAAGGAGTGTCGGCATTGAGAAGCCAACCTTTTCGACAATGAGGTACGTAAACATACGATCAGTTTGAAAGCAGTAGAAAGACAGATATGGAGTGTATCTTTCGTTTTTATTCAAAGATGTTGTTTCTCCCCGGTGCTGTGGCGCCCTCCAGTGGCTGCTGACGCATTATATCTTCCAGTCTTTTTGGGAGGATCTGGTAAAGAGGGAGAAAGTGAAGCATGATGGGGTTTGTAGTCATAAAGTGGCGCAGGAATGTAGTATTTCTGTGTTAGTCCCTGAAGGCAGCATCTCCCTGGTCCAATGGGATTCCTCCATGGAATGTTTTTATCATGTCAGACAAACGTTTATGATACTTGCACGTTAAGTTCAGCAGGATAACCATATTAACACCACTTTATGATACACGCTAAGCTAAAGGCGGCTAATGTTGGGCTATAAAGGAACTACAGCACGGTCACATGACTTCACGTCACCACGCTAAGCTAAAGGCGGCTAATGCTGGGCTATAAAGGAACTACAGCACGGTCACATGACTTCACGTCACCACCGCTAAGCTAAAGGCGGCTAATGCTGGGCTATAAAGGAACTACAGCACGGTCACATGACTTCACGTCACCACCGCTAAGCTAAAGGAGGCTAATGTTGGGCTATAAAGGAACTACAGCACGGTCACATGACTTCACCACCGCTAAGCTAAAGGTGGCTAATGTTGGGCTATAAAGGAACTACAGCACGGTCACATGACTTCACCACCGCTAAGCTAAAGGTGGCTAATGTTGGGCTATAAAGGAACCACAGCACGGTCACATGACTTCACGTCACCACCGCTAAGCTAAAGGTGGCTAATGTTGGGCTATAAAGGAACCACAGCACGGTCACATGACCTCTTTCTGTGGGTCTTACAGTAGAAAGGTTGCTACCCCGAGTGAGGCTACTTAGATTAGTCGTAAAACTGCAAATTATTTGTCTTAAGTTTATAACCATTGACTTGCAGAACAGGGGACAGGAAGTGCTAAAATGCCGAGTCATCAGGGTTTTAGGACTCTTTCCTGCACCACTCTATATACACTTTTTAAAGAGTACCGCAGCTGTAGAGGAGTCGGACTCTCTGCACGTCGCTGTCCGTCATCTTCTTCCTCTGACCCATGTTCATCACTTCCTCTTTAGAGACGATGGTGGGCAGGCCGTTATCTGAGAAAAACTCACTGTACACACAGGAAGTACTCGTTACCACAGTAAAAGTACAAGACACTACACAGGAAGTACTCGTTACTGCAGTAAAAGTAAAAGACACTACACAGGAAATACTCGTTACTGCAGTAAAAGTACCTACACTACAAGTACTAGTTACTGCAGTAAAAGTACAAGACACTACACTGGAAGTACTCGTTACTGCAGTAAAAGTACAAGACACTACAGTGGAAGTACTCGTTACTGCAGTAAAAGTACAGGACACTACACTGGAAGTACTCGTTACTGCAGTAAAAGTACAGGACACTACACTGGAAGTACTCGTTACTGCAGTAAAAGTACAAGACACTACACTGGAAGTACTCGTTACTGCAGTAAAAGTACAAGACACTACACTGGAAGTACTCGTTACTGCAGTAAAAGTACAAGACACTACAGTGGAAGTACTCGTTACTGCAGTAAAAGTACAGGACACTACACTGGAAGTACTCGTTACTGCAGTAAAAGTACAGGACACTACACTGGAAGTACTCGTTACTGCAGTAAAAGTACAAGACACTACACTGGAAGTACTCGTTACTGCAGTAAAAGTACAAGACACTACACTGGAAGTACTCGTTACTGCAGTAAAAGTACAAGACACTACACTGGAAGTACTCGTAACTGCAGTAAAAGTACAGGATACTACACTGGAAGTACTCGTTACTGCAGTAAAAGTACAGGATACTACACTGGAAGTACTCGTTACTGCAGTAAAAGTACAGGATACTACACTGGAAGTACTCGTTACTGCAGTAAAAGTACAGGACACTACACTGGAAGTACCCGTTACTGCAGTAAAAGTACAGGATACTACACTGGAAGTACTCGTTACTGCAGTAAAAGTACGTACACTTGACTGTACACACTGGAAGTACTCGTAAAGGTACAGAAACGACAACTCTCTTCCCACTGAGAAGTGGACTTCTGTAAACTGTATTTAAAATCAGAAAAATGCACCTAAATAATCGTTTTATTAATAATAACTTGGTCACTGGAAAGATTACAAATCAAAATGTTACTTATTTATTTGGTCTAATACACACTTTTTAAACGTGTTGGTAATCGCCTGTGGACGTTCCGTTGTTGTACGTCATGAATATAAAGTAGGAGATTGATGTGAACATCGAAAGGTTACCCTCCGTAGTGCATGATGGACGCGGCGTTGTACTCCAGGCCGAACGTTTCTCCCTTTGCCTTTTGGAAGTTCCTCTCCTTCCCTGAAACACAGCAGCGCCACTCGTCACAGAACGAGACGTGCTCGTACCGATTAAAATAAACAAGTAATTAAACACATTTCAGAGTTCTAGTGAAACGAAAGAGGTCATTTAAATAATTAAAGTGGGTTGGATCAATAGAAATAAATACCCGAGTTATGGCGAGTCAAATAAATAATATATACATTTAAAAAAAAATGATAGCGAGTTAAATGTAATTAACAAATATCCGAGTACATATTACATATTGTAAATAAAACCAAGCTAAAATAAGCCAAGGTGTGGGTATTTGTATACGAGGTAAATACATTTTCTTTATAAATGGGTATTGGTGGGTTAAAAAACACAAATGTAAAACTGGTTTAAAACCAAACTGTAACAAGTGCAGAGTGTTTGTGTATTTGTACACAGGGTTACCTTCCATGATGTTTCGATGCAGCACGGTGACGTACTGGTCGCGGTCGCTCCTCGTGTGTTCGTGATAGAAACCCAGCGCGTGCAGGATCTCATGCACGATGTTTCCCCTCGTGCACTGCGGCCCCACGAACACCGGCTGCTCTCCGCCGATACAGCCCACGAACGAAGCACAACTACAAGAAGTATTCAATTACTGCAGTACAAGTACTTCAGTTACTGCTACAAATACACAACATGCATTCAAAACCTTAAGGCACGTTTACTTACAAACAAAGGTGGTAAAAGTACTCTGATCGAGTACTGTGGTACAAGTAGAAGTACTCAGATCTTGCACTTGAGTAAAAGTAGAAGTACTCAGATCTTGTACTTCAGTAAAAGTAGAAGTACTCAGATCTTGTAATTGAGTAAAAGTAGAAGTACTCAGATCTAGTACTTGAGTAAAAGTAGAAGTACTCAGATCTAGTACTTGCGTAAAAGTACTCAGATATTGTAATCGAGTAAAAGTAGAAGTACTCAGATATTGTACTTGAGTAAAAGTAGAAGTACTCAGATTGAGTACAAGTACTCAGATCTTGTACTTGAGTAAAAGTAGAAGTACTCAGATCTTGTACTTGAGTTAAAGTAGAAGTACTCAGATCTTGTACGTGAGTAAAAGTAGAAGTACTCAGATGTAGTACTTTAGTAAAAGTATTAACCATTGCTTGTGAACCAAGAGAACATATAAAGAATGTAACGGCACTAAATGCAGTATGACGGAGCAAAGCGCTCCTCACCCTTTGCTCATGACGAAGGTCAGGTAGTTCGTCTCGGAGGTTCGTCGGTGGAACGACACGCACGTGTGTCGGGCCACCATGGCCATCGCAGAGAGGATGCCCCACGTGCGACTTTCTGCAGAAACACAACAGTGAAATTAAATGCTATAAATATTGTGAAAGTAGAAATGAACCTCTGCTCTGAGCCCACCTGACTCCGGGCTGATGGTGAACGGGATCTCCGTGCTCGGCCACACGCTGTCCACTGCGTTCCTGTCGCTCTGAGGGTCAAAGGGCACACACACACACCTAAATACGAGCTTCTGTCTTGTGAGCATATCATCGAGACACGTCATTTTGAGTCCATTTGATCTACTTGTAGTCAGAGCCGGATTAGTACCTGCAGGGGCCCCGGGGCACTGAGTGCTCAAGGCAACCCAACAAGTAGCACCACGCCTACCCAATCCTACCAACATGACCAATATTTAGAATTTCCAGTCGATCTGTCAACTCGCACACCTATTTGTCAAAAGCAGGGCCGCAGCCACATAGTTCAACCAAAGTAGGTCTAGCCTTTTGCCCTTTTAGTCAAACGTCACAAGGCAACATGCAATGGATAAGATCCCAAGACAGCGTATGGCTAGTAATACATTTGAGCGCATACATAGTGAGACCTACAGTACAGAGACGGTTTAGAAAATATATTAATTTGACCCTATAGAAAAGCTGTGTTATTTATAGCGAAGAGTGAGTGTCATTTAAAAACAATGTTTGATGAGTGAGGCTGTGCCCGAAAAAATCAAATATATATATATTTTATTTTTAAATCTGGTCACTGAGGGCCCTCTTTGCTCAAGGGCCCCTGGGCACTTGCCCAGGTTGCCCATATGGTTAATCCGGCCCTGCTCGTAGTACATTATAGTTCTCATGGTTTCGTGTCTCCTCTTTGGAGTCTCTTTCGAGCCGTTGGTTCTTTGAGGTCGTTCGCGTCTCATTTTAGTCACTTATGTTATTTTTTTAATAATCTTTATAGTGGTGTTGCTGCCTTTCATGTCTGTGGGTGCATGTCGGCGTCATTTCACTTTCTGTTGATATAAAAACACCAACTGCATTTGCAGTTGCATGATGGGTAATGTAGTTTCGAAAGGTGTTTGGAGTCATCCCATGTCGTACTGCTGCTTTCATTTTGACTTTTAAAATATGTCACGAACACATCCTTCAGCTGTGAGCAGTAACACCTAAGAGTTACAAGTTAAAACTTCAGCAACAGAGAGTTGGAGTTAAGCGTTTCTCTCACCGACAACATGATGTCTCCCTCCGTCACGGCATAGTCCTCCGTCATCAGCTCTGTCGACATTTAGACGAATCAAAATCAAACTTCCCTCGGTTCCAAACATGAAAGGCATTTAAAAGAAAAGATAAATGAATACAAGTTACAGCGCAGTTTCAGATGTGAATAGTTCACACAGAAGTTCCTCTGCACTGGTGCCTTTCTTTAAGGGTTCTCCGAGCTGTGCACGCGCTTGTACGGCACACCAGTCCCGAGCAGCCCACACAGAGACAAGCAGCCAGTCCCCAGACACTGATCCCCTGGGTTACCAGCCGCACGTGTTCATTAACCAACAACGGAACACACGCGCTCAGTTTCAATGAACCGCAGCGGCAAAAAGTAAAGTCTTCCCGCTGGATTTGAAAGCAGTCCGAGTTGCAGCGGACCGGCAGCTTCCCGGGTGAAACACTGACCTTCTAAAGTCTCGGGGTTAGACTCCATGTAATCCAGCACTCTGGTTATCCAGTCCTCCGTAGTCGCTGTAAACACATATTTAAAAGCATTCAAAGTAAAAAAGCACACATCTGTGACGATGCAGTAGACTGAATGTGAACACGCGCGTACCATCGCTATCCTCGCGCAGAGGACCGGAAGCGACTACAACAACAAGAGAGAAAGTAGTCAATGCATGTTCTGCTTTAAAGTACATTTCAATATTTCTATTTCCTACCATCTTTAGCGGATTGGGCCAACAGCAGCGCAGCGAGGACGAGATGCAGCATGTTGTCAGAGGTCACACACACACTCTCTCACACACACCCCTAATATACTAACTCTGCCTCGTTAGCGCGTTAATTGAAATCAGCTGAGATCTCGTGTGGCGCAGTGGGTTGTGCGTTGGCGTTCGGATCAGGGGCTCGCAGGCATCACGTGACTTCATGTGGATCTGGACCTCCTGCGATCAGAGTTTGTCCTCCTCGGTATTTATTCCGATGGATTCAAGTTGATAGATTAAGACATTCAAATACCCAACCATCAATACAGTTAGCAGATATGTCATTAAAGGGGAGCGTGTTTCACAAAATGATACTTTGAGTAGATATGTTTGGTTATTGTTGAAATTCAAATACTTGCGAAGTATTGATTTAGCAATAACTGTAAATGATATATTAAGTATGCTCACAGTGTGTGTCGTATTCTGTACACACTTTATGATTAATGGTGTGGGGCTTTATGAATACTCTTTGACTGGTTGATTGGAACTTACAAGTCTTTTGGTAGACTGACATTTCTTTACAAAAATATTTTAGAAGCAGCGTGTGTGTGTAGATCAGACGTGGAGTGTGTGTGCGTGTGTGTGTGCGTGTGTGTGTGTGTTCGGATCAGACATAGAGAGTGTGTGTTCAGATCAGATGTAGAGTGTGTGTGTGTGTGTGTGTGTGTGTGTGCATGTGTGCGTGTGTGTGTGTGTGTGTTCGGATCAGACGTAGTGTGTGTTCCAATCAGACATAGAGAGTGTGTGTTCAGATCAGATGTAGAGAGTGTGTGTGTGCGTGTGTGTGTGTGTGTTCGGATCAGACATAGAGAGTGTGTGTTCTGATCAGATGTAGAGAGTGTGTGTGTGTGCGTGTGTGTGTGTGTGTGTTCGGATCAGACATAGAGAGTGTGTGTTCTGATCAGATGTAGAGTGTGTGTGTGCGTGTGTGTGTGTGTGTGTAGATCAGACATAGAGAGTGTGTGTTCAGATCAGATGTAGAGTGTGTGTGCGTGTGTGTGTGTGTGTGTGTGTTCGGATCAGACGTAGTGTGTGTTCCGATCAGATGTAGAGAGTGTGTGTGTGTGTGTGTGTGTTCGGATCAGACGTAGTGTGTGTTCCAATCAGACATAGAGAGTGTGTGTTCGGATCAGACGTAGTGTGTGTTCTGATCAGATGTAGAGTGTGTGTGTGTGTGTGTGTTCGGATCAGAACATCAGCATTATATTTCCCACCATTTTGTCAACTGCCTCCGGTCCAGCAGGTGGCGCGGTGCCGCGTTTCGGTCGTTTGCGATACCTCAATTATCAACGTAGAAGAAGAAGAAGTGGAGGCAGTCACTTCCGGGTGAAAAAAGAAAACACATGGGCTGAAACCCTCTGAAGGTAATGTTGTTTTCAGCCTTTATTTACATTATTTAAACGCCTCGTGCCGTTGTAAAAGGTTGCGTTAAACTACCGGTAAATGTTGCGTTCACTCACCAGCTCAGAACGTGCTGGTATTCTTTAAAGACGAAGATAATGCTCTGTTATCGCTAACACGCTCACAGACGTCTCGTGAGAACAACAACAGTTATTTGTCGTAAATGTTTGTGTTTACTGCTCGGTTCCAATTCCATCTAAAAACTGCAGACATGTCCAGGAAGGGTTCATGTGTATTGGCACACACACAGTTTGACAGGCACAGTTACATGTTAAGAAACATAGAAGCTGTGTATTACTCCTGAATTGAGTGTTTGCGATGCTGGGCTTCAAGCTACTGCATCTCACTGCAACGTGTCGGTACGAGAACGGAATGGGACGACCCCTCTGAGCACGCGCCCGGGACACGTGTCCTCCGCTTCCAACCCATCCTAGCACCTGGAGCTATTGCACAGCGCCCGGGGAGCAATGGGAGTGGGGAGTGGGGGGGGTGCCTTGCTCAAGGGCAGGAGGTGAACTGGGAGCTCTCCGAGTAGCAGTGGGGGGGATGCCTTGCTCAAGGGCAGGAGGTGAACTGGGAGCTCTCCGAGTAGCAGTGTGGGGGGGGTGCCTTGCTCAAGGGCAGGAGGTGACCTGGGAGCTCTCCGAGTAGCAGTGGGGGGGGGGTGCCTTGCTCAAGGGCAGGAGGTGAACTGGGAGCTCTCCGAGTAGCAGTGGGGGGGATGCCTTGCTCAAGGGCAGGAGGTGAACTGGGAGCTCTCCGAGTAGCAGTGTGCCTTGCTCAGGGGCAGGAGGTGAACTGGGAGCTCTCCGAGTAGCAGTGGGGGGGATGCCTTGCTCAAGGGCAGGAGGTGAACTGGGAGCTCTCCGAGTAGCAGTGGGGGGGGGTGCCTTGCTCAAGGGCAGGAGGTGAACTGGGAGCTCTCCGAGTAGCAGTGGGGGGGGTGCCTTGCTCAAGGGCAGGAGGTGAACTGGGAGCTCTCCGAGTAGCAGTGGGGGGGGGGTGCCTTGCTCAAGGGCAGGAGGTGAACTGGGAGCTCTCCGAGTAGCAGTGGGGGGTGCCTTGCTCAAGGGCAGGAGGTGAACTGGGAGCTCTCCGAGTAGCAGTGGGGGGGTGTGCCTTGCTCAAGGGCAGGAGGTGAACTGGGAGCTCTCCGAGTAGCAGTGGGGGGGGGTGCCTTGCTCAAGGGCAGGAGGTGAACTGGGAGCTCTCCGAGTAGCAGTGGGGGGGGGTGCCTTGCTCAAGGGCAGGAGGTGAACTGGGAGCTCTCCGAGTAGCAGTGGGGGGGGTGCCTTGCTCAAGGGCAGGAGGTGAACTGGGAGCTCTCCGAGTAGCAGTGGGGGGGGGGTGCCTTGCTCAAGGGCAGGAGGTGAACTGGGAGCTCTCCGAGTAGCAGTGGGGGGGGGTGCCTTGCTCAAGGGCAGGAGGTGAACTGGGAGCTCTCCGAGTAGCAGTGGGGGGGGGGTGCCTTGCTCAAGGGCAGGAGGTGAACTGGGAGCTCTCCGAGTAGCAGTGGGGGGGGGTGCCTTGCTCAAGGGCAGGAGGTGAACTGGGAGCTCTCCGAGTAGCAGTGTGCCTTGCTCAAGGGCAGGAGGTGAACTGGGAGCTCTCCGAGTAGCAGTGGGGGGGGGGTGCCTTGCTCAAGGGCAGGAGGTGAACTGGGAGCTCTCCGAGTAGCAGTGGGGGGGATGCCTTGCTCAAGGGCAGGAGGTGAACTGGGAGCTCTCCGAGTAGCAGTGTGCCTTGCTCAAGGGCAGGAGGTGAACTGGGAGCTCTCCGAGTAGCAGTGGGGGGGGGTGCCTTGCTCAAGGGCAGGAGGTGAAACTGGGAGCTCTCCGAGTAGCAGTGTGCCTTGCTCAAGGGCAGGAGGTGAACTGGGAGCTCTCCGAGTAGCAGTGGGGGGGGGGTGCCTTGCTCAAGGGCAGGAGGTGAACTGGGAGCTCTCCGAGTAGCAGTGGGGGGGGGGTGCCTTGCTCAAGGGCAGGAGGTGAACTGGGAGCTCTCCGAGTAGCAGTGGGGGGGGGTGCCTTGCTCAAGGGCAGGAGTGAACTGGGAGCTCTCCGAGTAGCAGTGGGGGGGGTGCCTTGCTCAAGGGCAGGAGGTGAACTGGGAGCTCTCCGAGTAGCAGTGGGGGGGGTGCCTTGCTCAAGGGCAGGAGGTGAACTGGGAGCTCTCCGAGTAGCAGTGGGGGGGGGTGCCTTGCTCAAGGGCAGGAGGTGAACTGGGAGCTCTCCGAGTAGCAGTGGGGGGGGTGCCTTGCTCAAGGGCAGGAGGTGAACTGGGAGCTCTCCGATTAGCAGTGGGGGGATGCCTTGCTCAAGGGCAGGAGGTGAACTGGGAGCTCTCCGAGTAGCAGTGGGGGGGGGTGCCTTGCTCAAGGCAGGAGGTGAACTGGGAGCTCTCCGAGTAGCAGTGGGGGGGGGTGCCTTGCTCAAGGGCAGGAGGTGAACTGGGAGCTCTCCGAGTAGCAGTGGGGGGATGCCTTGCTCAAGGGCAGGAGGTGAACTGGGAGCTCTCCGAGTAGCAGTGGGGGGATGCCTTGCTCAAGGGCAGGAGGTGAACTGGGAGCTCTCCGAGTAGCAGTGGGGGGGGGATGCCTTGCTCAAGGGCAGGAGGTGAACTGGGAGCTCTCCGAGTAGCAGTGGGGGGGGGGTGCCTTGCTCAAGGGCAGGAGGTGAACTGGGAGCTCTCCGAGTAGCAGTGGGGGGGTGTGCCTTGCTCAAGGGCAGGAGGTGAACTGGGAGCTCTCCGAGTAGCAGTGGGGGGGGGTGCCTTGCTCAAGGGCAGGAGGTGAACTGGGAGCTCTCCGAGTAGCAGTGGGGGGGGTGCCTTGCTCAAGGGCAGGAGGTGAACTGGGAGCTCTCCGAGTAGCAGTGTGTGTGCCTTGCTCAAGGGCAGGAGGTGAACTGGGAGCTCTCCGAGTAGCAGTGGGGGGGGTGCCTTGCTCAAGGGCAGGAGGTGAACTGGGAGCTCTCCGAGTAGCAGTGTGCCTTGCTCAAGGGCAGGAGGTGAACTGGGAGCTCTCCGAGTAGCAGTGGGGGGGTGTGCCTTGCTCAAGGGCAGGAGGTGAACTGGGAGCTCTCCGAGTAGCAGTGGGGGGGGGGTGCCTTGCTCAAGGGCAGGAGGTGAACTGGGAGCTCTCCGAGTAGCAGTGGGGGGGGGTGCCTTGCTCAAGGGCAGGAGGTGAACTGGGAGCTCTCCGAGTAGCAGTGTGCCTTGCTCAAGGGCAGGAGGTGAACTGGGAGCTCTCCGAGTAGCAGTGGGGGGGGGTGCCTTGCTCAAGGGCAGGAGGTGAACTGGGAGCTCTCCGAGTAGCATGTGGGGGGGGG
The DNA here is from genome assembly GCA_036324585.1 of Champsocephalus esox. Taxonomy (NCBI): domain Eukaryota; kingdom Metazoa; phylum Chordata; class Actinopteri; order Perciformes; family Channichthyidae; genus Champsocephalus; species Champsocephalus esox. Next base: position 2,035,981 of record CM070483.1, read on the forward strand.
TGCCTTGCTCAAGGGCAGGAGGTGAACTGGGAGCTCTCCGAGTAGCAGTGGGGGGGGGTGCCTTGCTCAAGGGCAGGAGGTGAACTGGGAGCTCTCCGAGTAGCAGTGGGGGGGGATGCCTTGCTCAAGGGCAGGAGGTGAACTGGGAGCTCTCCAAGTAGCAGTGATGCCTTGCTCAAGGGCAGGAGGTGAACTGGGAGCTCTCCGAGTAGCAGTGGGGGGGGGTGCCTTGCTCAAGGGCAGGAGGTGAACTGGGAGCTCTCCGAGTAGCAGTGGGGGGGATGCCTTGCTCAAGGGCAGGAGGTGAAATGGGAGCTCTCCGAGTAGCAGTGGGGGGGGGTGCCTTGCTCAAGGGCAGGAGGTGAACTGGGAGCTCTCCGAGTAGCAGTGGGGGGGGGTGCCTTGCTCAAGGGCAGGAGGTGAACTGGGAGCTCTCCGAGTAGCAGTGAATGCCTTGCTCAAGGGCAGGAGGTGAACTGGGAGCTCTCCGAGTAGCAGTGGGGGGGTGCCTTGCTCAAGGGCAGGAGGTGAACTGGGAGCTCTCCGAGTAGCAGTGGGGGGGGGATGCCTTGCTCAAGGGCAGGAGGTGAACTGGGAGCTCTCCGAGTAGCAGTGGGGGGGAGCCTTGCTCAAGGGCAGGAGGTGAACTGGGAGCTCTCCGAGTAGCAGTGTTGCCTTGCTCAAGGGCAGAGGTGAACTGGGAGCTCTCCGAGTAGCAGTGGGGGGGGTGCCTTGCTCAAGGGCAGGAGGTGAACTGGGAGCTCTCCGAGTAGCAGGGGGGGGGTGCCTTGCTCAAGGGCAGGAGGTGAACTGGGAGCTCTCCGAGTAGCAGTGGGGGGGGTGCCTTGCTCAAGGGCAGGAGGTGAACTGGGAGCTCTCCGAGTAGCAGTGTGCCTTGCTCAAGGGCAGGAGGTGAACTGGGAGCTCTCCGAGTAGCAGTGTGCCTTGCTCAAGGGCAGGAGGTGAACAGGGAGCTCTCCGAGTAGCAGTGGGGGGGGATGCCTTGCTCAAGGGCAGGAGGTGAACTGGGAGCTCTCCGAGTAGCAGTGGGGGGGTGCCTTGCTCAAGGGCAGGAGGTGAACTGGAGCTCTCCGAGTAGCAGTGGGGGGGGGGATGCCTTGCTCAAGGGCAGGAGGTGAACTGGGAGCTCTCCGAGTAGCAGTGATGCCTTGCTCCAAGGGCAGGAGGTGAACTGGGAGCTCTCCGAGTAGCAGTGGGGGGGGATGCCTTGCTCAAGGGCAGGAGGTGAACTGGGAGCTCTCCGAGTAGCAGTGGGGGGGGGGTGCCTTGCTCAAGGGCAGGAGGTGAACTGGGAGCTCTCCGAGTAGCAGTGGGGGGATGCCTTGCTCAAGGGCAGGAGGTAAACTGGGGAGCTCTCCGAGTAGCAGTGGGGGGGGGGATGCCTTGCTCAAGGGCAGGAGGTGAACTGGGAGCTCTCCGAGTAGCAGTGGGGGGGTGCCTTGCTCAAGGGCAGGAGGTGAACTGGGAGCTCTCCGAGTAGCAGTGGGGGGGATGCCTTGCTCAAGGGCAGGAGGTGAACTGGGAGCTCTCCGAGTAGCAGTGGGGGGGATGCCTTGCTCAAGGGCAGGAGGTGAACTGGGAGCTCTCCGAGTAGCAGTGGGGGGGATGCCTTGCTCAAGGGCAGGAGGTGAACTGGGAGCTCTCCGAGTAGCAGTGGGGGGGGGATGCCTTGCTCAGGGCAGGAGGTGAACTGGGAGCTCTCCGAGTAGCAGTGTGCCTTGCTCAAGGGCAGGAGGTGAACTGGGAGCTCTCCGAGTAGCAGTGGGGGGGGTGCCTTGCTCAAGGGCAGGAGGTGAACTGGGAGCTCTCCGAGTAGCAGTGGGGGGGATGCCTTGCTCAAGGGCAGGAGGTGAACTGGGAGCTCTCCGAGTAGCAGTGGGGGGGATGCCTTGCTCAAGGGCAGGAGGTGAACTGGGAGCTCTCCGAGTAGCAGTGGGGGGGGGTGCCTTGCTCAAGGGCAGGAGGTGAACTGGAGCTCTCCGAGTAGCAGTGGGGGGGGGTGCCTTGCTCAAGGGCAGGAGGTGAACTGGGAGCTCTCCGAGTAGCAGTGGGGGGGGTGCCTTGCTCAAGGGCAGGAGGTGAACTGGGAGCTCTCCGAGTAGCAGTGGGGGGGGGTGCCTTGCTCAAGGGCAGGAGGTGAACTGGGAGCTCTCCGAGTAGCAGTGGGGGGGATGCCTTGCTCAAGGGCAGGAGGTGAACTGGGAGCTCTCCGAGTAGCAGTGGGGGGGGGGTGCCTTGCTCAAGGGCAGGAGGTGAACTGGGAGCTCTCCGAGTAGCAGTGGGGGGGGGGTGCCTTGCTCAAGGGCAGGAGGTGAACTGGGAGCTCTCCGAGTAGCAGTGGGGGGGGGATGCCTTGCTCAAGGGCAGGAGGTGAACTGGGAGCTCTCCGAGTAGCAGTGGGGGGGATGCCTTGCTCAAGGGCAGGAGGTGAACTGGGAGCTCTCCGAGTAGCAGTGGGGGGGGGATGCCTTGCTCAAGGGCAGGAGGTGAACTGGGAGCTCTCCGAGTAGCAGTGGGGGGGGGTGCCTTGCTCAAGGGCAGGAGGTGAACTGGGAGCTCTCCGAGTAGCAGTGGGGGGGGTGCCTTGCTCAAGGGCAGGAGGTGAACTGGGAGCTCTCCGAGTAGCAGTGGGGGGGGATGCCTTGCTCAAGGGCAGGAGGTGAACTGGGAGCTCTCCGAGTAGCATGGGGGGGATGCCTTGCTCAAGGGCAGGAGGTGAACTGGGAGCTCTCCGAGTAGCAGTGAGGGGGGGGTGCCTTGCTCAAGGGCAGGAGGTGAACTGGGAGCTCTCCGAGTAGCAGTGGGCGGGGGGGTGCCTTGCTCAATGGCAGGAGGTGAACTGGGAGCTCTCCGAGTAGCAGTGGGGGGGATGCCTTGCTCAAGGGCAGGAGGTGAACTGGGAGCTCTCCGAGTAGCAGTGGGGGGGGGATGCCTTGCTCAAGGGCAGGAGGTGAACTGGGAGCTCTCCGAGTAGCAGTGTGCCTTGCTCAAGGGCAGGAGGTGAACTGGGAGCTCTCCGAGTAGCAGTGGGGGGGGTGCCTTGCTCAAGGGCAGGAGGTGAACTGGGAGCTCTCCGAGTAGCAGTCCCACACTCCATATGTAGGTGTGTTCGGGGACTTGAACCGGCGACCCTTAATTGTTCAGCTTCATATTCTATATATTCTATCAGATCATGAGGTTAACTGTCTCTATAATCTGTACCCTGTGTCCTTCTGTGGTCCACTTCCTGTCGTTTGTCTCGTCTTACCCCGATACTTCACTAAATCCACTGTTTTCATTTGTAAGGTAAAATGTAAATCTGTAACCCTGTAAGGTGTCCTTGGGTGTTTTGAAAGGCGCCCCCCAAAATAAATGTATTATTATTATTAGGGATGCACGATAATTATCGGTCCGATATTAGGAATCATGACGTCATCCCGATAAACCCGATACCAGTATTAATATCCCCGATAATACACAATATATTTTTTGGGTAAAAAAGAAATCCTGCGGTGTGGGTGATTGGGATGAGCGGCTGACTTCTCCTCCAATGTCCCGCTGTCTGCTGTGTGTGTGTGTGTGTGTGTGTGTGTGTGTGTGTGTGTGAGATGTCCCGCTGTCTGCTGTGTGTGTGTGTGTGTGTGTGTGTGTGTGAGATGTCCCGCTGTCTGCTTCCTGCATCAAGTCAAGTGCTCGGCGCAGTTTGTGGCGAAATGTCGCTCCTCTGTTTTCATTTAAACCGCTCCTTGTATCTGTTAGCGCAGCTAGCTAGCACCAGATGCTAACAACAACAATACACGTAAGGTCTCTCTCTCGGGCCACACACACACACACACACACACCCTCCCTCCCAGTGGCCAGTCGGTGAGCGTGGAAGTGTGGTCTGCCTCAAGCGGGCGGCAGGAGCGGGGCTGTCAGCATCAGCGTGTAGACGGTATTTTAAACTCGATGCTCTGAAGCTACGGGGCGGCCGAGGACAAAAATGTGTTAAAATAATTAGTGGCGTACATTTTTTGTTATCGGTTATCGGTATCGGTCTTGAGAAGCAGGACGGTATCGGTTTCACAAAACCAATATCGTGCATCCCTAATTATTATTATTAGATGTTTCTGGATTTCCTGCTGGAGGCTGGTTTAAACTGATCATAGTATTACGCACCGATTAAAGCACCAACCCTGAACCCCACAATATGTTCCTCAATATCGATATCGAGGTATTCGATCAGAAATGTCATCATGTGTGCGGCAGCGCCTCGGTCACCAGGGGCTTGGACCGGGTTCAAGTCGCCGGTTCAAGTCCCCGAACACACCTACATATGGAGTGTGGACTGCTACTCGGAGAGCTCCCAGTTCACCTCCTGCCCTGCCGTGGTGCCCCTGAGCAAGGCACCGGACACCCCCCACTAGTGCTGCACGATGAATCGGAGAAAGATCGCGATCTCGATTCGGACGCCTATGCGATCTCATTTCTAGATTGCGGCGATCCTATGACGTCAAGCTGATTTCTTTTAATTTTTTGATTATTTTGCTTCTGAATAATACCGACTTGTCAATGTCAATCATACTTAAACGATGTAAAGCAAATATACTCTATACATTTAACATTAAAGTACCATGATGGCATGCACATGGTCGTGTTCTGTCTCTCCTGCTCTCAGCGCTGCAGCCACTCGGGTTGCCAGTGAGGAAGGAACAACCAGGTCTATGCAAACAAGCGCAAAAGAACACGAGCACTTTAAACCTATACATGTCGGGTCGACAAGCTCACAACCGCAACAACCATTATGACTTGCTACCAAGCAGCGTTACAGAAGGATAAGCCCAATGTGGCTTATAGTAAGTATACCTGGCTCACTGACTGACTGCAGCACTGAGGCAGGAGCCGCAGTACGTTAGCATTAGCACTGATTAGCAAAGAGCGACTAGTAGTACAGGAAAAACAGAAATGAGTGACGAGGAGGTCGAGGACGACAACACCGATGAGAATGTCGACATGTGGTGTTCTGAACCAAGAATCTTAAAGTGCAGTCGATAGTGCTGGGGGGAAACGATTATTTTGAAAACGACTAATCTAACGATTATTTTTCTGTTGTTCAATTCATAAAAAACGTAATGTACATTTTTTTTTCACGACACCGTGTCTCAGGGATCTTAATATTTAAGAACCTATTAACGTGTTACACCAGATTAACGGGAATAATCTCAGCTAACTGACGATACGAACCGTGTTTACCAAAACAAAACACAAGTCTCGTAAGAAGCGTCTAAATGACCCATGAGCGAAAAATGCTAACGGACATTGGCACAGAACTCAAGATGAAAGTGCCCTTATTACTCATCGTAGCTGCACATACAAGATATCGATTACAGCTGAGACTCCACAGATCATGTCGGTATATAGTATCATCACTGAGCGATCCGGACTCTGACAGGGGAAGCCAACACAGACATCACAACGCGTACCTTTACGGAGCTTCTAGGGAGATCGTCTCACCGTAGCTGTCGATCTGATCAAAAGACGTGTTCGATGGCATTAAAACGAGAACACACGCGGCTGAATCGGTTAATCCGTAGGTTTTAACGTCTCTGTATACAAAAACGATTGAATTTATAATCCATAATTCCATTTTAATGTAAAAATCGGAGAGCGAATGCTAGCTGCTAATGGTAGCCACCACAGCTAGAACTGCGTGTTGCTGTGGCTGTAGCGACGCGTCGACCCGGAAGTATGTCGTCGACGATATTTTGAAGTCGATGCGTCGCTACAGCTCTAGCAGTAGATGGACTGTGCTAGCAGCTAGGCAGCTAGTAGCTAGGCAGCTAGTAGCTAGGCAGCTAGGCTTTATCTACATGTATTCTGAAGCTGTAACTTTATGTTCTGTTCCGTCTTTATATTCAGTACTGACTGCAGTGTTTTAAGTGAATCCTTTTGATTCAGTGACATGACTACTCAGTGGAGTCTAGCACTTTGTTTAAGTTGTTTCAGTACAAGAACCTTTGAGTGCAGTCGTTGAACTGGGTGCTAGCCGGCTAGGCTTTTTTTACATTATTATTCTAAAGCTGTGAATGTTTTGTTTTCATATTCAGCGCTGTGGTGAGGTGTGTTGAGTAACTGGAGTGCATTCCTCCCTGTAACAAACAGGTTGGTGTTGGTGTCCAGTAGGTGTCCTGTCTCTGTGGACAGGTGCTACTGCAACGTTTACATGTTGTTATTATAAAGCTGCAAACATTCTATGTGTTATGTTCAGCACTCGGGTAGCAGCAATACCTTTACTTTAGTTACTGTATGTTTTGTTGCCAGAGAGACTTGAGTTTAAGTCGAGCACTTTGATGTTGATGGTGTCTGTTTGAAGCCACGACAGCTGGCTCCAGGTTCCACATTTTGAACGTAGTAATGTTTGTTCAGTATTCAGTAACTACAGACTAAAGGCACAGTTATGTTTTTGTTACAAGAGAGACTTCTTCTTCTTCTTCTTCTTCTTCTTCTTCTTCTTCTTCTTCTTCTTCTTCTTCTTCTTCTTCTTCTTCTTCTCTCCACGTTACCCATCCCTAGTATTTAGTCGACTTGTTGTTCTCTTCTTTACATTGTTTGTAGTGCATGTTGTGTTTTCTCTTGAGAGAGCTGCTTCTCCACCAAAAGTCTTTGAGTCCAGTTTTGAACCACGTCGGTCACCTTTGAACTTCAGTCACCTTTGAACTTCAGTCACCTTTGAACTTCAGTCACCTTTGAACTTCGGTCACCTTTGAACTTCAGTCACCTTTGAACTTCCGCCACCTTTGAACTTCGGTCACCTTTGAACTTCGGTCACCTTTGAACTTCCGCCACCTTTGAACTTCCGTCACCTTTGAACGTCGGTCACCTTTGAACTTCGGTCACCTTTGAACTTCAGTCACCTTTGAACTTCCGCCACCTTTGAACTTCGGTCACCTTTGAACTTCCGCCACCTTTGAACTTCCGTCACCTTTGAACGTCGGTCACCTTTGAACTTCGGTCACCTTTGAACTTCAGTCACCTTTGAACTTCCGCCACCTTTGAACGTCGGTCACCTTTGAACGTCGGTCACCTTTGAATTTCAGTCACCTTTGAACTTCCGTCACCTTTGAACGTCGGTCACCTTTGAACTTCAGTCACCTTTGTACTTCCGTCACCTTTGAACGTCGGTCACCTTTGAACGTCGGTCACCTTTGAATTTCAGTCACCTTTGAACTTCCGTCACCTTTGAACGTCGGTCACCTTTGAACGTCGGTCACCTTTGAACTTCAGTCACCTTTGAATTTCAGTCACCTTTGAACTTCAGTCACCTTTGAACTTCAGTCACCTTTGAACGTCGGTCACCTTTGAACTTCGGTCACCTTTGAACTTCCGCCACCTTTGAACTTCCGCCACCTTTGAACGTCGGTCACCTTTGAACTTCAGTCACCTTTGTACTTCAGTCACCTTTGAACGTCGGTCACCTTTGAACGTCGGTCACCTTTGAACGTCGGTCACCTTTGAACTTCAGTCACCTTTGAACTTCCGTCACCTTTGAACTTCCGTCACCTTTGAACGTCGGTCACCTTTGAACGTCAGTCACCTTTGAACTTCGGTCACCTTTGAACTTCGGTCACCTTTGAACTTCGGTCACCTTTGAACTTCGGTCACCTTTGAACTTCCGCCACCTTTGAACTTCCGCCACCTTTGAACTTCGGTCACCTTTGAACTTCGGTCACCTTTGAACTTCCGCCACCTTTGAACGTCGGTCACCTTTGAACTTCGGTCACCTTTGAACTTCAGTCACCTTTGAACTTCAGTCACCTTTGAACTTCAGTCACCTATGAACTTCCGTCACCTTTGAACGTCGGTCACCTTTGAACGTCGGTCACCTTTGAACGTCGGTCACCTATGAACTTCCGTCACCTTTGAACGTCGGTCACCTTTGAACGTCGGTCACCTATGAACTTCCGTCACCTTTGAACGTCGGTCACCTTTGAACGTCGGTCACCTTTGAACGTCAGTCACCTTTGAACGTCAGTCACCTTTGAACGTCGGTCACCTTTGAACTTCAGTCACCTTTGAATTTCAGTCACCTTTGAACTTTCTCTGTAACCTCTTCGCTTCGCACTCAAATCCGAACGCATGGTTGAGGTTGAGCTGACAGACCAACGTCTTTTCGCAGAGCTCGCATTTAACTTCCTTTGGACTTGTAAGTTCGAAGTAGTTCCACGAGGAGGAACTCTTCTTATCTGCTGCAGCACAGCCGGCCATCACCAACTTCACTTCAAGGCCACGTCGTTGTGATGACAACATGCTGTTTGTTGTTTGTTAAACATGTTGCAGTAAAGAAAACAACGGAATTCCTTTTTTTTTCGCGGGGGGGGGTCGGTGTGAGGGAGAGGGGGGGGGGTCGGTGTGTAGCTGCTGCAGCAGTCCGCTCTGCACGCAGGCTTCCTCCAAGTTTACAGTAAAACAAACTGGTGGTGTGACCAATGGCCATTTACAATTATTAATACTATTATTATTAGCAGATATATATTTATATATATTTTGGTGGAAACTAAGCCAGAAAAAAAAATGTTTTTATCGATTTTTAAAAATAATATTCGATGATGGAGACTGTAGCGAATAATTGAATAATCGCTGGCATCCCTACTTTGATCGTCAGTCACCTTTTTCGCTTCTACCGTGTGATTGTCCTTGTGACACACGTGGTTTTATTGCTCAATCTTCATTAGACTTTTGACATCATCTCATATTTTCTCATCTCTGTAAAGCGTCTTGGAGCACTTGATAATGCGCTTGATAAATAAAATGTATTATTATTAGGGATGCACGATACTGATTTTTTGAAACCGATACCGATACCTTCCTGCTTCTCAAGACCGATACCGATAACCGATAATAAAAAAAATGTACGCCACTAATTATTTTAACACATTTTTTCCCTCGGCCGCCCCGTAGCTTCAGAGCGCATCGAGTTTAAAATACCGTCTACACGCTGATGCTGACAGCCCCGCTCCTGCCGCCCGCAGGATCATCATTACCGATAATGATAATTATCGGACCGATAATTATCGTGCATCCCTAATAATTATAATTATTAAATGTGTTTCTGTGCCGTTTAAAATATTTAAGGTTGATGTTTTTTTCGGGGTAATATTGTGGATGATAATTATGTTTGCCTGAGTGATTGTGACATGGCCTTTTTGTCAACCATTCCTTTTAGTTTGTGAACATTATGTTCATTTTTCCATCTAAGATCTACCTTTTTCTCTTCAGACAGAAGCTGCAGTCATGACGAGGTGGGCGAGAGCGAATAACGTCCACAAACACAAACCATCAGAAGCGACTCCCTGGAGTCAGCTGAGGGAAGGAGGAGGAAGAGGAAGAGGAGGAGGAAGAGAAGGAGGAGGAGGAGGAAGAGGAAGAGGAGGAAGAGAAGGGGGAGGAGGAGACGGAGGAGGAGGAGGAGGAGGAGGGGGGTGGAAAGAGGGTCTCCCAGGCAGCATTAAATATGGCACCATCCTGCCTTTAGGATCGGCCGTGAAGAAGCCGAATCGCCCGAAGAAAGAGTACGAGAGCGAGGATGTGAACGGCTTCCTGGAGTATCTGCAGCAGAGCGGACAGCCTCTTCCTGGGATGGGGAGAGGAGGGGGACTGGGGGAGAGAGGGGGGAGAATGGGAGAGAGAGGTGTGAGAATGGGAGAGAGAGGGGGGAGAATGGGAGGGGGAGATGAGATGCAGGAGATCAGAGAGGAGGTGGCGCTGGCGCTGAATAAAGACAGAAGAAGAGAGGACCGGAGGGTGAAGAGGCAGGACGACAAGAGGGGCAGCATGGTGAGAAACTCACTTCTTCTCAGATGTTGGGATTCTACTCGTCTTTGAAGCAGCTTTGTGGAGACTCTGTAAAAAAATTGTCAAATTCTGAGAAAAGATTCTAATTCGGGGAAAAAAAGTCAAAATCTGAAAAGCATTGTTTTGTGGCTTAATAAACGAGTGCTTCTCTGATGGAGTCCTGGTTTAAGGCTCTGATATTTCACTCATCTCTCTCATTGCTTCCTCCCTCCTGCAGCTGTGCTTTAACTGCAGGAAACCTGGTCACGGATTGGCCGATTGTCCGGAGGCGGAGCAGGACGAGGAGATGGGTCGAGGCATCTGTTACCGCTGCGGCTCCACGGAGCACGACGTCACCAAGTGCCGAGCTAAAGTAGACCCGGCGCTGGGTGAGGACACGCTGAGACTCGCAGTAGATTAATGAAGAGGTGGTGTGTTTCTGTGTGGGACCCTGAAGGCAGCATCTCCCCTGGTTCTATGGGATTTCTCCATTTTCGAAATTCTGATGGAAAAAAGTCAAAAACTGTGGAGAATTCAAATGATGAGAAAAGCAATAATCTGAGAAAAAGGGTCAACATTTAAGGAAAAAATCTAAATCTGAGAAAAAGTTGAAATCTGAGAAAATAAATTTAAATCTGAGGAAAAAGTCAAAAACAGTGAAAAATGTCAAAAACAGTGAAAAATGTCTAATTATGAGAAAAAGTCAAAATGTGAGAAAAAAATCCAACATTTAAGAAAAAAATCCAAATCCGAGATAAAAAGTGAAATTATGAGAAAAAACTGGAAAATTATGAGAAACATTTCAAAAACTGTGGAGAATTCAGATTATGAGAAAAGTCATATCTGAGAAAAAAAGTCAGAATTTGAGAAAATATTTTTAAATCTAAGGAAAAATTCAAAAACATGAAAAAATGTCTAATTATGAGAAAAAAAGTCAAAATGTGAGAAAAAAATACATTTAAGAAAAAAGTCTAAATCTGAGATAAATCAAAAAGCTGTGGAGAATTCAGATTATGAGAAAAGCAATAATCTGAGAAAAAAGTCAAAATTTAAGGAAAAAATCTAAATCTGAGAAAATAAATTTAAATCTGAGGAAAAAGTCAAAAACAGTGAAAAATGTTAAACGCATTGGAAATGTCTAATTATGAGAGAAAAAGTCAAAATGTGAGAAAGAAAATACATTTTAAGGAAAAAATCCAAATCTGAGAAAAAAAGTGAAATTATGAGAAAAAACTGGAAAATTATGAGAAAAATTTAAAAAAACTGTGGAGAATTCAGATTATGAGAAAAGTCATAATCTGAGAAAAAAAGTCAGAATTTGAGAAAAAATGTTTAAATCTAAGGGAAAATTCAAAAACAGTGGAAAATTCAAAACGTGAGAAAAAATTCAAACGATGTCAAAGTGAGATGTTTCCGACTCGTCGCCGCACCTCGTTAACAACATGTCCGCCTTCATTCTCCAGGAGAGCACCCGTACGCCAAGTGCTTCATCTGTGGGAAAATGGGCCACCTGTCGCGTGGCTGTCCCGACAATCCGAAAGGACTTTATGCACAAGGTACAAACCCAACATCCACCCCAGCATAGAGGAGTGTATTATGTGATGCAGCTGTTTCAAGGAGTGTGTGTTTCTGCAGGGGGGAGCTGCAGGGTTTGTGGCTCCGTGGAGCATTTCCAGAAGGACTGTCCGGAGCACCAGGCCACAAGTGAGTCTGCTCTAAAACTCGCCTACGAAGAATCGGGTGGAGTTAGGGTGACGTGGCTGAGTACAGACCGCTATTGATAATGGTCTGTACTCAGCCACGTCACCCATACACGTAACTGTAAATATGCACACATCAAGAAAATATCTCTAAATAAAGTGCCTGAACGGATTTGAACACGTCGTCCTCCTCCACGTCTTTTATTTATTTGTTTGTTTGTGTCCCAGGTAACTCGCTGACGCTTCCCTGGCTGTCGAACAACATGAGCGCAGACCACGAGGACGTTCATGTTCCCGTGAAGAAAAGCAAACCCAAACAAACCAAAGTGGTGACGTTCTGATCGGAACACACACACACACACACACACACACACACACACTCTCTACGTCTGACCCGAACACACACTCTCTACGTCTGACCCGAACACACACTCTCTTCGTCTCTCAATTGAAAGGACTGCTGACCGTTGACATGCAGTGAAGACGTTCTCCTCCTGGTTCCCTTTGTGTATATTTTTTAATAAAGTATTGCTTCTGTCTCTTCACGGTGTTACTTTGTTCTGGTGCTGCAACAACAACAACAACAACAACAACAACCATGAGTGCACAATATTAAATAATAACAGTTATACAATCATGAATAATAATTCAAACAAATGATAAAAAAATATTATTTTACAGAAGCCAAAAAGATAGCAAACAAACTAAATAACATATTTGTAAATGTATAAAAACAATCAAAGGAAAAGACGGGTAAGAATCCTAGCAGGTACTTTGCTATTAAATATGTTGTTGTCAAAACACTTATTTTATTAAATTCCTATTTAATATTTTAACATTGTATTTCAGATTGTGGGCCGTTGTAATGCGGAGACTCGCCACTAGGGGGCAGCACTGACTCAATCTGCTGTTACTGATGCAGACATGAGACGATTAACTAATTACCTGAAAGACGTACCTGAGATCTGTTCTTCAATTATAATTAAATGATTTTATACATTTTATATAATTTCTAAATCTCTGAATCATTCAGATATAAAACAAACAAGGGGCGCTCCCACAATTGTACAACATACAAATATATGTAAGTCTCTTTAATAGAACATTATGGTCATAGGTCACTATATAAAAATGTGTAAACACAGCCGATCTACCAACTGGATCAAATATAAAAGTCAGCCGAGTTAGTGTCGATACTGCAAGGAGACGTGTTGTGTGAAAAGAAATGGAAGATGTTGTTTAATGGCTGATATATTTATGATCCACGTCACGTTTTCAGTTCCTCATGTTTGTCTAGAGTCTTCTCATCAGGGCTCTATAAATAGAGAACTACGGCAGATGTGTAATATGTAATGCAGCTGAACCGTGTATTACAATGCCGCTATGTGATGACTTTCAAAGAGAAAAGCAAGAGCACTCGGAATAAGGTATTTTATTTTTAAAAAATGTTTTCCGATTTCATATCACATAAACACCAAATCCCAGCATGCATTGCGGCTAAACCATCCAATCATCGGTTCCGGCTTCGTTTATGACGGATGTATTTTGTTATACACACATTCCTTCATATTTACATTTTAATTTGCATTAAAGTATTTCGTGAGGCCTTCCAACATGTTTTTAAATATAACTACGGTTGTAGTTGAAGAGCTTGTAAATGAACATGAACCGAAGCTGTTGCCTGGCAACGCAATCGCACAGCGTCACGTCCGTTAATTCCACATCCACACCAGATCCACACGCACGGATTAACATCGATTTAATACATTAATGTAGCCTTTGTTTCTGCTCTAAGAGGAGTCGACCAGCTGGGGCAACAAGAACATCGGCGTAATCGAGTGTGAATATTAAAAAATAAATCGTATATTAATATTGACAATAACACCCGACCGTCGGGGAGCATTTGTTTGGCGTCTCCGGGTATTTCTCCACTGGTTAACACGGGTTATGGGCCCGTCTCAGGTCGACTATTTTAATTTCCTCCTCGCTCCTCGGTCTCACCGGAAGTTGATTTGTCTGCGCCATCTTGAGTAGCGTCCCATGGCCTTATTTCTGCCAGAGAAGCGATAATCGAGGAACCACCAGACCATCCTCCGATGAAATCCTCAGACACTCGCCCCGCCCCCTTACTGTGTATCGCTCACTGATTGGACGATGCAGTGCATGCACTGATCTGATGCTTCTTGACATGAGAGCAGTTTCCCAGCGGAGTGACGAAAACACATGAACCTCACGGGAGTCCCTCCTCAGTCCGTGTTTTGCTTCAATTCATGTTTCATTTAGTTACAAACATGTGATACATCTGAACAACAACGTGGTCAAAACATGTTTTATTCATTTATTAGAAACATTTTCATGATCGCTTTTTTCATTTTACATTTTATTTATTGTCATTTCCATTCAGTAACATATCTCTCTCTCTTCTCTCAATTATTGTATTTCTATTGTGCTCTCTAATCAATATTAATCCAACTAATGTTCGTTTATACATTTTAAGATTGGCGTTTATCTTTTTTGAGAATGAGTTTTTTATGTATCTACACCAGATGATACAGTTAGTGTCAGTCATGGAAACAACGGGGACAGAGCTGCAGTCAGACGGTCAGCTGTGCGGCCTCATCACAAACAGACGTCGCTTCACGCTTCGGAGGAAAGGACGTCCCATTGCTCTTAAAACTCATTTCCCTGGCCGTTTCTCAATCTCGAGGATGCTGGCTTGGTAGTCGCGTTCTTCCAAGTCACTTCCTTCAGAAACGAAGCCAGTATGCTTCCAAGCCACGGCTTCGGAAAACGAAGAAGAATGGAACAGGCTAACAAGTGTGCCGCTCTCTCTAACGGTTTCAACATAAAAACGAAAGTAAATCCCTCACGATGTCGATCTAATTCTGAACTTGCTTTATTTTCACGGAACACATTTCTGGTGAAAACAAAGTCACATACTTACCAACACGTGTTCTACGCCACTATACTTACATTTAAATGTGTGCTGCATCGGTTCAGCCATTCTCCGCAAGGGTTTTTGAAATTGATCCGTGCGCAAAGCATTGTGGGGGATTTTAAGGACGCGAAGTCTACCCACGTGCAGCCTCGAAATGTCCCCCAAACCAAGGACGCGGCCTCGGTGGAATTCCAAGTACGCTGGAGATTGGAACGGTCCTTCGGCGGCACTCGATGACGTAGCATCCTTGAAATGTTGGCTTGGAAGCCAGAATCCTCGAGATTGAGAAACGGCCCCTGCCTCTCGTGGTTTCCTTGCGACTCTCCGTGCTTCCCTGGTGGGAGGTGAGAAGTGAGGAAAGCAAGGGTTTCATTTAACCGACCTGAGACGGGGCCTAACAATACCGTGTAACTGTCACGTTTGAAGGGACGAAATCGTGACATCTTCACGTCTCCCAGCGTGGTAAATCGTCACATGTCCACGTCTTGCCGTGATATCGGGTTGGCTATGACGTGTAGGACGTACTAGGGATGTAACGATACCAAAAACTCACTCAGCATCATCAGACAGGTTTTTAGGAATGTGAGCACGTCCACACGTCCAGGTGGAAGCTGGGATGTTTGGGCGTTTCCAAAATCCCCTGCTGTGGGAAAAAGTCTCTTGCTCGGTACTGGTGTTGCTGGGACAGCAGTGGTCGCGTTAACCCAGGGGTCTGCATCCTGCGGTCCTCGAGCCCTCCTTTGAGCTTAGACAAAAATAAGAAGGAAATAAAATAAAAATCTTTGTAGCACTATTTATATTTTGTTGCACGGTTGAAAATGTTTCGTATCTTGTATTTTGAGGTGATGCTGTGTGTGAGACCAAGCAAGGAGGCAGAGAGTTCAAATATAACACGGTGTGGGCATTTATTACTCCTTGTGGTACACGACACAGCCTCCATCTTACTGTCTCATGTGTGACAGCAGCAACAAGGACCTCACACACACGACCAGGAAACACAGAGCCTAAATACCCACAGACTAATCAATCAACTAGACACAGGTGAGGGGGGAGGCAACACAGGGCACCAGGTGCACACAAGCAACCACAATGAAGCGATACAACCCGTAACGGAGGCTGAGTTCTAAGGGCCCAGAGATCACCTCAGTGACACGGTAAAAAAAACGTTTTAATTCGGTAAACTAAAAAATACGTCACTTCCTGCTACGGTCACTTCCTGCTACGGTCCCGCACCAGCGCCTTTTCCTGCAGGCGAATAACCTGACCCCCGGCTCGACGAGCGAACTATGGATACATCAAAGAACAGAAAAGTATGGGAGGGACTGAGGGGTATGGGTTTCATTCTGCGCGGTTAGAGTTTTCTGCTTTCACAGCAAAGGATGCTAGCTCACCGGGATGTTTGATTGGTGGAGAGGAGTTCAAAGGTGCTGCTGCTTTACGTATTGGAGGGAAACACGGGAGGGGAAGACAGCTGACGACCTTCAGTCATCATTCAATCAGTAACTCTTTAGGGTGCAGCTATAGGTTTGATTTATTTCAAAGTGGGCCCGTTTTAATTATACATTTTCTTCAAATGTGCGGAGGACTCCCAAGTGCTGTGTTGATTTATTTTAAAGCTGGCCTGTGTATTATTTTTAATTCTCCCTATAAGAGTTATTTGTTTATCATTAGAGGTAAACAGTTTTCTATAATGTAATAAATAATAAATAAAGAAACTGTAGTTTGTGTCTATGATGTAACAATATATACAACTTTATAAGCTATCAAGACGGTCTCCTAACCTACAGATGTAGCGCTTCGTTTCAGACGCCTACCCGTGCGGGTCCGTGATCGGCACGGGGTGGGCCCCTGCTGATAAGGAAAACCCCCCACGCAGGACTTGAAACGCCCCCTTGATAAATACATTTAATTATAATGAAACCAGCTGCAATGGATCATGGATCCACCAGGGGGAGCCGTGAAAAGCTGCCACGCTGGAACTCATGTGAAATAAACAGCTGATCTACAGGTATCTGATGTAGCGGATATTTGTTAAGATCCATATGTCACGGATAGGATCATATTCAAATATGTTTGGCGGCTCCAGACAAAAAACATTGGTGGAAAAGGGGGCAAAATTGCTCTTTTGGTCAAAAAGGTTGCGACCCCTGCATTAAACGAATATTTTTTGTAACAATGACGGAAAAATGTGAAAGCAGTCATTTTGACGGATTAGAACAAAGTGTCCCGCAGGCTCTGGCGTTTGCTCCAAAAGGACATTATATAGTTTCCAAACTTTGCCATACAAATCATTGACATGTCTGGGAGTCTTTGCTTTACGCTGTGCGTGCTCGCGCGAGGTGCATGCATATCTCGGTGGGCATGCATAAGACGGCATAACACCGCCCCCACCCGTTGACAGTTCACGAGCGTGCCCTCTCTCTCCCCCTCAGTGCGACACGTTAGTGGCGAGTTCAGACCCGACGGGTAATAATGGATTATGATGGAAATGTCTGCCACCTCAGTGAGACATGCTTTGGCCATTGGTGGCAGCAGTGGGTAAAACTGTGCGTTGTCTCTCCACCACTTCAACAACAATACAGTAGGTGAGGCTTATTGACAGCAAGAGATATAAATTAAAGCCGGGACTCGATTAAAAAAATTAATCTAATTAATTAGAGGCTTTGTAATTAATTAATCGAAATTAATCGCATTTTTAATCAAATATACATATTTGACCTGAGAGCAGTGAGAAGCCATTTCCACATGGATGTTACTCCAGGTGGTCGACAGTCGAGTGCAGTCCAGGGAGCCAGGGAGCTGGTTACTCTCTCAGACGTGGACTGACTCATCCTGGCCCTGAAACCAGTCGTCTGGTTGAGTGTGGGTTGGGTCAGGGTGTGGTTCCTTGCCCTCAGAGTCGGGCTAACGTCCACGCTAGCTGCTACACACTAGCTGCTACATGCTAACGGCTACATGCTAGCTGCTACACGCTAGCTGCTACATGCTCGCTGCTACATGCTAGCTGCTACATGCTAACTGCTACATGCTAGCTGCTACATGCTAGCTGCTACATGCTAGCTGCTACACGTTAGCTGCTACATGCTAGCTGCTACATGCTAGCTGCTACATGCTTTGCATTCAGGTGATACTTTAGGCTTGATGAGCTGCGGCTCTTGTCGACGCTTCCATCCGTCCGTTTTTTAAAACGAAATGTCCCATCCACGGGGCCGACCAAAGCGGTCTCATCAGCTTGTTCGTTCATGTTTGACTATTGTTCACCGTGGTTTGTTGTTGTTTGAAGTCCGATTAAAGTGCGATTAAAATGCGTTAATCTTAATTAACGCGTTAAAGTCCCGGCCCTAATATAAATATACTGTTGGTACTTGTCCATGTCTCGCGTGTGTGTACATGTAGCCCTGTAGATACTATGTCCTTTTGTGTTATCTGTTGTTTTATGTTCATGGTGTAACCTACTTGCTGCCATGCTGGACAGGTCTCCCTTGAAAAAGAGATCGATGATCTCAACGGGACCACCTGGTCTCACGACGGTATTGAATAGTTTATTTATCGCGATACCGCAATATTCGGTATTTCGTTACATCCCTAGGACGTACACACGGAGCCTTGGGACCCGTTATCGTTTGAGGGCTCCGTTTCCGCCGTTCCGTTACGGCCTCGTGTAAACGACCCGTCCATATGATGGAGAACTGTCGCGGATAGCACTCGTTTCGTCACTGTGTATCGCATTGTAACCGGGTGCTGGACTTTTGGACTGCTTGGAAGCTTCCACCGGCTACACTGCTAAGCTACACACTCTGCCACTAGATGACCTGGGGTCAAGACAAAAGAAACACAATCTCTTGGCACCTTGAGCTCTGGTCAAAACACAACCTGCATACACCTCGGCGTGAGTCCGAGCTCGGTCATCACAGCACCATGAAACGTCTACAACCTCAGGAGTAGGATACACTTTAACTCCGGCGATATCATTACCCATTATGAAATCCACTCCGTCAACGGGAAACTTGGGGAGCACAGCAACTGGGAAAGAAACCAGTAGCCAGTTGAGACCTGGATTTTGGTGAGGAGGTGCGAGCACAACACCTATTCCAATACCTCTTACCACCGCACTTGCATCACAGGCAGACTCAGCACTTAAGGGCAGGGCACTGGCAAGGATGCATGACTGTGAACCAACACTGTCTCGCACACTGTCTGGTCCTCCACGCTTCCTGACAGAGAGACAAAGGCGCAGAGATTTGTTCTGGGAATGTCATGTTCGAGCCTGAGACCTGAAAATCAGGCTTGAGCTTAACAGGTTAAGTCTGTCTCTCAGGCTTCCCCCAGTCTCACTTCCTCCAGCCCTCTCCCTCTCCCCCTCTCTCCCTCTCCCCCTTCTCTCTCTCCCCCTCTCTCTCTCCCCGCACTGGGCGGTGTATTTTTGGGGGAGGTGTCCTCTCTTATATCAGGGACACATCGGATCTGCGGTGGATTTGAACTCGCTGCAGAGCGGAGGAAGAGCAGCAGCTGAAACACGGTCTCAAACATCCGGGGACTTCTGTCTGGAGGTCTCTCTCTTTTTTCGGAGAAGTCTTCAAGTGATAACCCAACAGGAGCAGCTGGGTTTCCTTTCTGTTTTCTCTTCACGAGGTGAGATGTGGCTTTTTGACCTGTCTCTTTCACCCCATTGATTACTCTTAAATTGTGTCAAAAATGTTTACTCAATTCACATTCCTTTTTTCTGTATCTGCACTAGGGTTGCAAAGGGCGGAAAGTTTCCGGTAAATTTCCGGAAAGTTTCCATGGGAAGTTAAGCTGGGGAATTTTGGAAATATTCGATGCAAAATTAAACAAAAAAACATGACATTTCAACAGATTTTTTTTTAAGTACAGAATACATTTTAATTATTTTATTGAACAATTATTTGTTTCATTGAAGAACGAAAACAGGAATGTTGACTTCAATATTACTCATCACCCCCAACTCCACTCATTAAAAAATGAACAAAAAGGCAGCCTCTCCCTCCAAAAAGTCCCATTAGCAGCGATCCTCTGCATTTTGGCTAAACCCTTTCAGTCAACGGGCTCTTCCTCATCAACATCACACTCCGAGTCTTCCTCTGCAGTGTCACTGTCCAGCCTTGTTGAGATGGCTCTGTGTCCGGCTCAAAGAGCCTTAGGTTTGCCCGAATACCAACCAGTTTTTCCACTCTCACATTTGTGAGCCTGTTGCGAACCTTTGTGTGGTCTCAATAGCCATGCAGTGAGCCGTGTGCTATGGTGTGGATCGTACTTGAATGGCATCTGTTTGTTTGAGTCAAGATTATGCTACAATATCCTTTCCCCAACTATATTTAAGTTCCCTATGAAGAGCCAACCTTCCACAAGAAAAAGTTTTAGAGTGGCGCTTGGAAAAGGAAATTGTTGAGGGTAAAGGAGTTTCGAGACAAGCAGCTATTACAAAAATGCAGAAGCCTACAGGTTATTCTAAACCTGTCGGCCGGGATGAGGAGGAAGGACAGATGAGTTCTGTACCGAGCGGCCGCGGGGCCTCGGAGCCAAGTAGGCCGTCTGGTTCTGATAGCGATGGAGTAGCGGGAGAGGAAGAACAGATAGAAGGGACATTATCCATTAGAGGAGATGGAGAGGACGACGAGGACTTGCTACGTGGAGGGGAGCCAACGGCAAGCGGACAGATACATGAGGGAGGCCCGATACGTCACTCGTCTGGAGGAGAGGACCAGGCGCGCAGAGCAGAGTGGAGAAGAGCGATCACAGAGCCTGCCGAGGCTATAAATGACTTTGATTTGTTGTTTAAATAGGGGGTCTACAAAACAGCCCCAGGGCCTGATGCAGGTTAAGGTGGGCTTGAACATACACATATTAACACATAGGCCTAGGACCGCAAAGTGTAAACAAGTAAATATAGCTAATGCTAGCTGTACAATAAGCATGTAGTATGTATGTATGTAGGCTAGTATGGCTAACGCTAGCATGTATGCTAACGCTACCGTGTATGCTAACGCTAGCGTGAATGCTAATGAAAATGCTAGCGCGAATGCTCACGCATTTTCTCCTTGTGTTTAAACATCTCCACATGTCATCACATAAACACAATACATGTTACTAATCCTTACAGTGTAAGTGTAAGGCTCACACTTACACTTACAGTCATTGCTTTCTGACAGACTTGACCGTTTTACTCTTCAGGTTGCATATTGGAAAATTAGTAGCAGTCTACTCATCGATGTCTACTGTCATGCTATTCAGTTCACTTTCTCCTACTTCCTGTACCCGGTTTCCTGGCTAACCTTCAGTACAAATTTTACAAAAATACATGCAAATATACAGGTCAATATCACCTTGTAGCTGAACTGTACTGAACTGACTGTAGCTGAACTGGCAATACCCCAAAACATATTCTTAGATATAAATACCTTACGTTGAGTTATTTAGACGCAATGAACACTTATAGTTTCATGTCTTGTTACATAAGAATAGATCATATTTGTTAAGTGTTATTATGGGAGAATTACTATTCTTGTGCTACTACTGCCTTATTAGGCCCATATTGAGCAGCGCCTATTAAGACCAAAACTCATGTACAACAACTTCCTTACTTGCTGCAAATAAGCACTAATTAGAGAGTTATTGAGGAAAAACTCTCAACTATTGGCTTAGTACTTGTAGAATACGGTCATGTAGAATAAGGCGTTAATAAGTGTTTTATAATGACTAATAAAGAGCCAATATACTGCTAATATGCATGTTAATTAACAACTAGTTGATGGTTAATTTGTGTACCTTAATATAAAGTGTTACCAAAATACTTAAATAAAACGTCTTTTAAAACTGATCTTTTTTTTAAACCCCACAATGCTAACGCTGAGCATCTGAATTAGCAACGAGCGAAAAATGCTAACAGATGACTGCACCGAAATTCACTCACAAAACCTTATTATTTATCTTTGCTGCACATCTCAACCATCGTTTCACATCGTGAGGGGACACAGAATCGATGGGTACCCTTCATTATCACTCAATGATACGAACTCTCAGAGATAATAACAAGAACAGACATCAAAATATGTGGCGCTAGGTAGCTAATAACGCTAATATGGCTCACCTGTGTCGTAGTCTGGTCAAAAGTGGTCTTCAATGGGATTAAAACGATAAAAACGCTGCTGAAGTTAATTCATAGGTTAATCCAATGTGTCTGTGTCCCTTTGAAATGATTTCTGATAATCCACGAGCAATAAACCTGCTTTTCGGTTTTCAGATGTCAGAGCGAGAGATAGGTTCACTCTGATGCAAAACTGTGTGCTCGAAGCCCCCACCTTTTTGTTTTAGCATGTGTGTGAGTGGGGAGATTCCCCTTCGATTCTATTGGCTCTAACGGTCAGAAAGAGATGTCAATCACCAGAATCTACCAATGGGTTCCAGAGAAACGGTAAAATCCCCATTTCCACCCAGATCACCTCAGAGGTGGAGTTTCTTTTGCTAAACCTCTCTAAAAAGGTCAAATGTCACTTGTTTTGCATCAATCTTGATACAGGGTACTTATGTTGTACTTTGAATTTCTAAAGCTTTTAGTCTACCTTACCATCATACAAGAGTAGTTTTGACCAGTGCTTGAATTGGAATGAAAAAGGTGCCAGTACTCTAAAATCAGCAACTTTTTCAAGTCAATTTTATATACACAGCCCACAAACAAGAATTTGGCTACTATAATGCTGGTGGGTTTGTCTCTTTACTACTGTATATTTTAGAAAGGTTCGCTGTACTTAACATTTTTTATGATAGGCAGCGGATATGGCTAAAGCTCAGTAAGGTCAATATTAACTGAAAATATAGCAATCAAAGTCTAGATCTTCTGCTGAAGACACATGGAGCAGAGACCTTTCAGGTGAGAGCCCCTCTGGTGGTGTTCAACATTAACGACAAGGAAACAAAGCTCTGGTCAGAAGCATTTTTTATAAAAAGCTTTAACAAAATTAAGTATTTCTGTACATTTTGAATGCAATCTAACTTTCCAACTCAGAAAACGAAAAACGAAAAAGTGCCAAAAGTCTTCTCACATGGCTGAGCTACTTTGCAATATACTTCACCACTGAAGAATACAAATATGTATAAAGTAAACTATGATGCAATCTAACTTTCCAACTCAGAAAAATGATAAAGAGCATGAACAAAGAACATGTAAAAACATCTAAAATGAGAAACTGTAACTGCAAGTAACAAAGTCTGAGCCATGGTAAAGAGTTCCATTGAACACCAAGCTGATCAGATAACTCCCTGGTTGGTCTGAAGTCCTTCTATCTCCAGGATCTGTACACATCGGCACATTATGCCAAAAGTCTTCTCACTGGGTGAGCTGCTTTGCAATATACTTCACATTGTTAGAAAAGGCTCCAGAAGGCCTTGGGGACAGCAGTATCAGGGGCTGGAGCTGGACAGGCTCTTTCATCAGCACTTCTCCTTCCCTTTGCCAGCCAGGACCTCACATACTGTTCCAGATTGAACTATCCTAGTGATGGTCCATTACATTTAATGAAAACCAGGCTGGACAGTCGCTGACAGAGAGAGCATTCCTTTTTGCAGTAAGGATATCGTTCATGCAGCTGAATGCCCGCTCACACTCACTAGTGGAGACAGCGATGGTTCGGACTGCTTTCAGTAGAGGCTCCATGGCAGCAGGTGTACGGGATGCCATGGTTTCCTTGTATTCGCGAAAGCCCTGAACAGTCTCTTCTGTCCACTTTCAGCACTTCGCACAAACGTAGCACCTCTGCGTCCCCATACTCTACGTCTAACTCCTTTTCGGCCAACTTCCAGGATGGATAACTTTCATGTCCTGGATTAGCTGATTGTCCCGGGCCTCCCGGCCATGTAATGGGATTTCTCTTGTGCTGACATGAGAGGAGGTTGTGGAAGTCATTCTGTGTCTCAGATTCTCTACCATACTGCGGAAAAACTGACCTGCATGAATCTGTACAAGCCTGCCATTCTCACGCAGGGGCAGGGCAACACCCTTGAAGGACTTCTCAGCTAGAGCTGTATGAACTGTAGTCCTGTGTGGGCCAGGCATGGTGACCATGGATTCAAAAACTCGTATTTCTCGAGTTAAGAGCCTATCTGCTGTAGGCAGTGTCATCTCTCTTTTTTGGAGTATCCGAGAGAGGTCGCTGAGCTCTGTGAACGCATCGTACATCAGTCCCAGATTGCTGACAAACGTTGCAGATGTGAGCACATCATCCAGGCCCTTGTACTTTGCTCTGTCTCTGGAATCCCTGCTCGAGTCGTTTGCAGCATTTGTGAAGTGATCATGAATTGCAGGTCTCCCTTGAAAAAGAGATCTATGATCTCAATGGGACCAATCTGAATAAATAAAGGTTTGAAATGAAATGAAAAATGAAGCACTCGGTAGTTTTCCCAGACTGCTCTGACGCTCCTTTCACTTGAAGCCACCCAGCGGATGGACAAAACACGCCCTATCACCAGGAGACGCTGTCCGACTGCTTGCGCACACTGCGCTAACTGCCTCTGATTTTTGGGGGAGGCATGGAACAATGAGTAGAGTTTATCAAAGAAGATCTGGAAATGATTGAGCCCCGAGACCTCCTTGACCACATCCCCAACTGCCAGCTCTAGACGATGATTGGAGCAGTGCCACACAAACAGGCTTGGGAATTTACTACACAACTGGGTAGCAACGCCTGTTCTCTTCCCTAGCATGACTGAAGCCCCATCACATGCAAAAGAAACGAAACACTGACCTAAAAAGTCCTCGTTAAAATCTCTTCCAAGACACTCCATTAACGCCTTTGTGATGTCCTCAGCCGTTGTTCCATCCAACTCGATCAGCTCCCAAAAAAACGTTTCGGGCTCAGCATCAGCTAATGCTGAGTGTAGACACACAACAAGCACCGTTTTACCACTAATAGTGGTAGATTCATCGACCAAAACACAGAGTTTTCTTTGGTTTTCTGTAATGTCTTTTGCCATTTTTTTCTTCAGCTCATGAGCTATGTGGTCGATGATTTCGCCACAGGTTTTATTGGAGTGCAAAACCCTGCCCACGTTCAGCCCATTCAGTTTCTGTACATTCAAATCAATTGGCATGTCTGTGAATGGCCGGCTATGTTTGCCGGTATTCCTCCTCATTGTCTATATCCAATGATGTAGCCATTCCAATGATGGAATTAGTCTGTCTGAGGTCATGGAGCAACTGCAGGGCCACACTATGCTTCAGCCTTGCCAGGACCTGATGTGCCTCATCTCGGGAAAACTCAGGGTGGTCATGAGTTACATGACAGTCTAGTCTCTTCCCAGCATACGAACACCCTGTGATGGGACAGGGTTTGGTCCGAACATTTATTCTGCCACTGGCCATTTTAAGAATGATGCCTCTTTCCTCCAAGTCCCGCACTGCATTTTTGTGCTTAAGGTGCTTGTTCAACACCAGATAGAAGAGTCTGCACACCGTATTATTATTTTCTGTTTTTCCGTTGATATGCGTTAGCGTAACCAGTGATTGCAACAATGGGTCCGATGCTTCAATGCATGGTACACAGACCAAGGGAGGACTTGGGTTACCACCAAGTTAAATGGTCCCACCTCCGCACCAACGCGGGGCTGGTGATGGTGTTATGGAAATCTCAGGACCCAAACACCTGCTAGAGAGTACAAGTCAAGTAAAAAATAAATAAATGGTGAATCGAGAAAAGCTGTCTTTTGGTTATTTATTTGAAGCTTCAAATACACGATACAATAAGGTAAATATGTCACAGGTCTGGCAGAGTCTGAAAAGTCTACCAGAGAGTGAAAAGAACAAATGAAAGAGCAGAGATTAGATAAGGGAAAGAGTGAGAATGTTATAACTCTTGGGTTCACACGGTCAGATTGTTTATGAGACACCCAGTGGCCTTGCAGATAGCATAACGGTTCTTGTGTGACTCCCAGTCTGCTAAAACAGCTGTGGTCTTGCAGAGCCACAAGAGAATATAATAATAGTAAGAATATATCAGGAAATAAGAAGCATTTGGTTTAAGCATATGAAAGATATAATAAGGATGATAATAACTAAAAATGTCCACTACAATGGCAACATTGGGTCCGAGCTCATTCATGTGCCCCGACCATGAGAGGGTTTGGGGTGCCCCGGAACCAGGCAGTACCCCAGCAGGAAACACATTTTATGGTCAAAGGAGGAAAGAGTGATAGAACCGGGGTAAAGCAAAGAAAGTGTCCGACAATAGTGACTGGTGAGGCGGCCAGAGAGTTTGTCATCTCTCGGTCCTATCCTCCAGGCAACGCGGTTACCAGAACTGGGTCAAATTGACCAAAATGTAAAACAAATAAGTTTCAATTCATCCATGGAAAAGGGCTGAAAATGAAAAAAGTATCCAAAAATAGTGCATCATGAGTCCCCTGTCAACTCCCCTTGCATTCCTCCACAGTCAGAACAAGTCTGAGTTCACTTTTTGGAGATCCATAGAAAAGGGGTGAACATGGAAAAATGTATCTGAAAATAGTGTCTCATAAGGCGGGTAGAGTCCCCTGACAACTCTCCTTACATTCCTCCAGAGTCAGAAAAAGTCTAAGTTCACTTTTTGGAGAACCATAGAAAAGGGGTGAAAATGAAAAAATGTATCTGAAAATAGTGTCTCATCAGGCGGGTAGAGTCCCAGGACAACTCCCCTTACATTCCTCCAGAGTCAGAAAAAGTGTGACTTAACTTTTTGGAGAACCATAGAAAAGGGGTGAACATGGAAAAATGTATCTGAAAATAGTGTCTCATCAGGCGGGTAGAGTCCCAGGACAACTCCCCTTGCATTCCTCCAGAGACCAGTTCAAAAACTTAAAGTTTGTTAAGAACCATGGCGGGGGGTCTCCATGCAACAATTGTATCCGAGCCAGAGCACACATGGAGCGGACACATTCCTCCAAGAACTGACACAGCCGTTTTTTTTGTAGCTTAAATGATTAATGCATTTTTTTGACGGAGAGGGGGAGGCTTGGTTTCCCCTCTCCGTTGTAAGTTGCAACGGGGGAGTGGAAAAGTGTCCGGGGCTTCGGTCTGAAACGCCGAAGGGGTGAGATTTGTTGAGCCCCTCCTCCGTTGGAACTCAGTCGTTTTTTCGAGAATTCTTTTAAACTTCATTTTTGATTATTTTAAGATATAATTGACCGTTTTCTTTCCTTTTTTCTTCTTTCCACTGGTGGGGACGCATGGCAGGCCGCCTATGAGCTCCCAAATTTGGCCTGGAACCTCCAGAAATTGTGGGCTAAGCTCCATAAACTAAAAATAAAAAAACTAAAAATAAACAAAAAATAATCGTTTTCTTTCAATTAAGTTATTTTCATAATCGTTGCAGGACAGAGAGAGTCCAGAGAGAGTCCAGAGAGTAGAGAGGAGAGTTTCTGCAGCAGAGTTTGGAGGCAGGAGTTGGAACGAGTCAGAGGAAGGGAGGGCTGAGAGCACCGATGAGCCAAAGGTAGAGGGGGAGAGGGAACGGAGGTTACGGCGGACAGGTGCAGGATGAGAAGAGATTAGTTTGTTATGTTTGGAGAGGGGTAGAGAGAATGAGATGAAGAAGTGATCAGATGTGTGGAGCGGGTTTACAGAGAGGTTTGAAGTAGCGCAGTTCCTTGAGAATATGAGATCAAGGACATTGCCAGCTTTATGAGTCGGTGGAGACGGAGACAGTGAGAAAACAAAGGCGGTTAACAGAGATGTTAGTTCGTCTATCTTCCCCGTCTGGAGGTTGAAGTCTCTGAGAAGTACAGCGGGAGGACCAGATTCAGGGATGTGTGTGAGGAGATGATCTAACTCCTCCAAAAAGTCCCCCAAGGCGCCTGGTGGACGGTAGAGAACAACAAGGGGTCATTGTATAGGATGGGTTACTGTGACGGCATGGAACTCAAAGGTGGAAGGAGTGAAGTTAGGTAGCCTGAAGAGGGAAACGCTCCATTTGGGAGAGAGTAGGAGACCAGTGCCCCTCCTCTGCCAGTGGGTCTGGGTGTATGGGAGAAGGAGTATGCTGTGGAGAGAGCTGCTGGGGTGGATGTGTTGGATGGAGTAATCCACGTCTCAGTGAGAGCAAGGAAACCCAGAGACTGCAGGGAGGCGGAGCCAGAGATGAAGTCAGCCTTAGGAACAGCTGACTGGCAGTTCCACAGGCCGCCTGAAACTAGATGCTGGATGTCAGTGGAGCACGTGGGATAGACGAGAGCAGGCCGGTTATATCGATTAGGAGATACACGGGCCAGTGATAACTGCGAGAAGACACATGAACAGGAATGGAGAAAATACACATGATTATAGCATGAGGGGCTAGACAACCAAATGAAATAAAACACCAGCGGTACTTAGCTCAATCAGAGTAGGATTTGCCTCCCTCGTGACTCCCGCAGGACTCCAATGTCTTTGTTAGTCTTCGTCTGTCTGACGCTGAAGCTGACGCTCCAGGAAATAGCTGCCTAGAATGGGCAGCTCCTCTATTTTATATTATATTTACATGTACAGAGACTTCTTGCACTATTTGTTATTCTTTTATTTTATTATACAATTTGCATTGTTGGAGGAGCTCAGGTCAGGAGAATTTCATTGCCATTTCTACCCTGTAGCTCATGTGCATATGACAACAAAAACTTTGAATCTTTGAATCTTCTACCTGAGCAGGTGAGGCCAACAGCTGTGCCAGGTGAGCAGGTGTTTCTCTCTGAGACTGAGCTACAGTCCAGGAGAGCGGACTCATGGCCTCCACACTGGAACTCTTTGGTCCCCATTGGAGCCTCCCCTCTCCATAGAGCGCCCCCTGGAGGACTGAAGGAGCCCCACAGCCCAGCTGCCTGCAGACCACCTGAGCATCCTGCTGGTCAAAGTCAGCCTCACACACTGAGGACCAGGACGGGTTGGACTGGTTAGAGTTCACCTCCAGTCTACCTGAACACAGACTGGTCCCATTCACCAGCCTGACAGAGTCTGGAGAGGACAGAAGATACAACTGAGGTAAAGAAACAGTTGCTTTTTAAATTTGTATTGTATTCTTTTATTTAAATGTTCTTATTTTTTATTTATTTAAAAATCAAGGAAAAAAGTCAAAACCACTGAAAAAAAGTAAAATGTTGAGGAATAAGTAAAAATTGAAAGCAGCTTCCCTGAACAGGTAAGAGTCAGGAGGTGGGAAGAGGAACTTGACACTGCACACTCCCACAGAGCAGATATAGACTGAACACAGGTAGATCTGATCCTCCACACAGGTCTCTCTGAGGACCCCTCTCTCTCTCCCACAGAAACAACAGAGCCACAGTCCAGATCTCTGCAGAGAACACCTGCTGTCTTCAGGGTCACGAGAGAGGATACGCCCCCCACTGGTCTCCATTCTCCTCGATGTTTCAGCTCCAGGTCTCCTGCACAGCGACTCTCTCCTCCCACCAGCCTGACCGGCTCTGAAGAGAAACAAGAGAGTCATCAGAGAGAGTAAAGTGAGTTTGATGAAATGAACCAATCACAGCTGCAGCTCCTCTATTTCATATTCTATTTACATGTATATCAAATTCAAATGTATCTACAGTGTAGAACCATCCATCCATCTTCTCCCCTTCTCCGTGGTCGGGTCTCGGGGTATCAGTTCCAGCAGAGAGCCCCAAACGTTCATTTCCCCTCATCAACCAGCTCTGACTGGGGGGTCCCAAGGCGCTCCCAGGCCAGAAGAGATATAGTCCCTCCACCTGGTCCTAGGTCTACCCCTCGGTCTCCTCCCAGCTGGACGTGCCTGGAACACCTCCCTAGGGAGGCGCCCAGGTGGCATCCTAACTAGGTGCCCGAACCACCTCAACTGGCTTCTTTCGACGCGAAGGAGGAGCGGCTCAACTCCGAGTCCCTCCCTGATGACCGAACTTCTCACCTTATCTCTAAGGGAGACGCCAGCCACCCTGCGGAGGAAACCCATCTCGACCGCTTGTATCCGCGATCTGGTTCTTTGGGTCATGACCCATCCTTCATGACCGTAGGTGAGGGTAGGAACGAACATGGCCCGGTAGACAGAGAGCTTTGCCTTCTGGCTCAGCTCCCTTTTCGTCACAGCGGTGCGGTAAAGCGACTGCAGTACTGCTCCCGCTGCTCCGACTCTCCGGCCCATCTCACGCTCCATTGTTCCCTCACTCGAGAACAAGACCCAGAGATACTTGAACTCCTTCACTTGGGGTAAGGACTCATTCCCTGCTTGGAGTGGACAATCCATCGGTTTCCTGCTGAGAACCATGGCCTCAGATCTGGAGGTGCTGATCCTCATCCCAGCCGCTTCACACTCGGTGGTGAACCGATCCAGTGAGTGCTGAAGGTCGCAGACCGATGAAGCCATCAGAACCACATCATCTGCAAAAAGCAGTGGTGCAATCCTTAGTCCACCGAACTGCAGACCCCCCCCCCACGACTACGCCTCCAAATCCGATCCATGTATATTACAAACAGGATTGGTGACAAAGCGCAGCCCTGGCGGAGGCCAACCCTCACCGGAAATGGGTCCGACTTACTGCCGAGGACCCGGACACAGCTCTCGCTTTGGGAGTACAGAGATTGGATGGCCCTGAGTAGAGACCCCCTCACCCCATACTCCCGCAGCACCTCCCACAGTACCTCCCGGGGAACTCGGTCATACGCCTTCTCCAAGTCTACAAAACACATGTAGACCGGATAAGCGTACTCACAGGCCCCCTCCAGGATCCTTGCGAGAGTAAAAAGCTGATCCGTCGTTCCACGACCAGGACGGAATCCGCATTGTTCCTCCTCAAACTGAGGTTCGACAATCGGCCTGACCCTCCTTTCGAGTTCCTGAGAGTAAACTTTCCCGGGGAGGCTGAGTAGTGTGATGCCTCTGTAATTGGCAGACACCCTCTGATCCCCCTTTTTAAAAAGGGGAACCACCACCCCGGTCTGCCACTCCTTCGGTACTGTTTCCGACTTCCACGCAACGTTGATGAGACGTGTCAACTATGACAGTCCCTCATCACCCAGAGCCTTCAGCATTTCTGGGCGGATCTCATCCACCCCCGGGGCTTTGCCACTGTGGAGTTGTTTGACGATCTCAGTGACCTCCCCCCGGGAGATTGGTGTTGATCCCCCGTCATCCTCCAGCTCTGCCTCTAACATAGAGGGCGGAGTTGTCGGGTTCAGGAGTTCCTCAAAGTGTTCCTTCCAACGCCCTAACACTCCATCAGTTGAGGTCAACAACGTCCCATCCTTACTGTACACAGCTTGGATGGTTCCCTGCTTCCCCCTCCTGAGGTGTCGGACAGTTTTCCAGAACAACTTTGGTGCCGCTCGAAAGTCCTTCTCCATGTCTTCTCCGAACTTCTCCCACACCCGCTGCTTTGCCTCGGCCACGGATGAGGCTGCTGCCCTTCGGGCCTGTCGGTACCTTGCAACTGCCTCGGGAGTCCCCCGGGATAACAAATTCCTGAAGGCCTCCTTCTTCAGTCGGACGCCTTCCCTGACCACCGGTGTCCACCAGGAGGTTCGAGGGTTACCGCCCCTTGAGGCACCTAGGACCTTGAGACCACAGCTCCCCGCCGCGGCCTAGGCAATAGAGGCTTTGAACACTGACCACTCTGGTTCAATGTCCCCAACCTCCACAGGAATGCCCGAAAAGCTCCGCCTTGGGCCTCATCCAGACGTTCCCAGTTCACCCGTACATAATATTCCATGACATAAAAGGCCATGTCACAATTAACAAGTAAAACAAAATGGTCATATTGTCCAGAAAATCATCAAAATTAAATGTTTTAAATGGCACAAAACATATTTAATAAACTACAAAAAGATAACGTGTTTCCTTTATGTAAAGCAAATAACTTTATCATCAGCACAGAGTTAGGTGGGTTCAGATCAGTGATTTTATTTTTACTTTCAGAATATTTATAATATTTATTTCACTGTTGTTGTGTTTCCTGCTGTTGGAGTCGGCAGGCCTGTATTAATTATTCTGGCAACTAATCAGCCCTACCAATTGACCTCAGAGAAGTTATTGTCCACCTGGATCAGCAAGGTCTCACCTCTACTAACTTCTGAAGAACCAGGTTCAATTAAATGCTGTTTCAATTCAGACAACGCACTAAATCCGTCTAAGCGATCCCGTAGGATTCTGGTGTCTGTAATGAGCTGTGGCCCTGCCTAAGTGTGAGTGTGGAAGTTGTGCAATCTTACCTTAAAGCAGGAGAGGACAGCGCAGACTTATTTTAAGTTATCCCAGTCCAAAATGGTGGGATGATTTTATTTGAAGAAAATGGTCCACACTTTTACAGGATTTTTACCTTCTCTCGTTACAATGTGACAATCATACACAAATATTTCATGCTGTGGTAAATTACTCATCAAAAACCTCAATTCACAGTTTTACATTTCTTATTGTATTTGGTAAATCTCTCTTCAACTGTCCCTGTAGGAGCCGCATTTAAGTTTATTTTGTTTTGATTTATTTGGAACCTTGATTAATGCCTTTTTCTGTTTCAGTGAGAGGGCAGCAGGGCTCAGGTGAAGGGGGCGGGGCTAAGGCTTTACGTTGGAGGTGCGGTGTGTGACGGGAGGGCAGCAGGCAGCAGCAATACCGTCATTGACACGCATTCGCAACCTAATGCTGAGTAGAAGACAGATTATTAGGATCTGATGTTTAAGTTTATGTTAAATATTGTTTTCGTATTTTGTTTTGCTGGAAATAAACTTTGAAAAGCAACAAAAACGTCCAGTGGGTTTTGTACTGCGAGTCTGACACTGCTTCCGAGGCCCGAGCTCTACATGTGGCCGAGAACATGAACTGTTGAGGTGAAGGTTACAAGAAAAACCTTTCGGGATTTTGGCCACTACAGTCCCTCTTCAGTTGCATTAAAAACCTCTTCCACTGGAATTCAGAGGAAAACCCTCATAGATTACCGGGTGTGAAATTCAGTTGTGATATTAAAGTCAACGGCCCTCTTCCGTTGGTAATATTAAAATATCTAGAGTACTTTTCCTCTCTCAGCTATAGAGCTTTTATGCTCCACACAAGGACAGAAAACCAAAGACACACCTTCTTACCCATATATGTGGGGAAAGGTCATGACCTCTGGTGTGCGGGACTGGACAGATCCAGACTTGTCTCCTATGGTATGGCCTAAACACATTTTGGGGCTCCGCTACTTTGTACTTAGTACTGCTAAACAGTGACACCTATAGTGATAAACTGTTAAGGCCTTAAACTTAATTTTGCAAACCACTTACATTTTGTATAATATTGTGAGCATAGACCAACATGAAATACGATGCATTTTCATTGTCGGTTGTATAAGATTATATTTGATTTCATGAACTTTCATTTGAATTATCCAACTCAATATTGAAACCTCAATAAAGCCACATTTGGAGAAAAAAAAATGGAATTCTCAAAAAACGTTACATTTTGAGGAAAAAGTTAAATCTCTCCTCCCACCAGTCTGACCTCACCAGGATCTGGAGAGAAACAAGAGAGTCAACAGAGAGAGAATACAGTGAGTTTGATTAAATGAACCAATCACAGCTGCAGCTCCTCTATTTTATATTCTATATACCGTACTTTCCGGACTATAAAGCGCACCAGCATATGAGCCGCAGCAGCTAAACTGTCCGTCTGTCTTGCTCTCGTTCCGTCTCTCGGTTCCACTTTCACTTTGGCGTGCTACCTGTCTCGCTCTTTTCCGGCCTCCAGCTTTTCCTGCTGGAGCCCGCCGCTTATAGAGCGGACCGGTCCTAGAGCCCATAGTGTTAAAGGTGGTTAATTTTACCTGTAAAATCCATGGATTTAGGAAGTTCCCTAGTGGCCGTTAGCTGTACAAAAAAAATGGGGAAAAAAGTCGCGGCTTATAGTTCGAAAAGTACGGTACATGTTTATCAAATTAAAATGCAATGGTTGGATTGTAATATGCACCTGAGCTACAGGTTAGAAATGGCAATGAGAAAAGTTGAGGAAAAAGTCCTAATTTCGAGGAAAAGTCGAATTTTGGAGGAACAAGTCATATTCTAAGAAAAAAGTAAAATTGGAGAAAAACAAATCTAATTCGAAAAGAAAAGTAAAATTTCAAGGAAAAAGTTAAAAACTCTGAGAACAAAGAGAAAAAAATCAAATTCTAAAAAAAGAGTTAAAGTTAAAGGAGCTTACCGGAACAGGTAAGAGTCATGAAGTGGGAAGAGGAACTTGATACTGCACAGTCCCTCAGAGCAGATGCAGACTGAACACATTGAGGACAGATCCACCACACGGATCTCTTTGAGGACTCTCTGTCTCCTAGAGAAACAGCCGAGCCACAGTCGAGATCTCTGCAGGCAACACCTGCTGTCTTCAGGGTCCAGAGATAGTCCCACACTGGTCTCCATTCTCCTCGATGCTTCACCTCCAGTTCTCCTGCACAGCGACTCTCTCCTCCCACCAGTCTGACCGGCTCTGAAGAGAAACAAGAGAGTCATCAGAGAAGAGTTTGATGAAATGAACCAATCACAGCTGCAGCTCCTCCATTTTATATTCTATTTACATGATTATCAAATTCAAATTCCAAGGTTTTATTGTAATATGCACCTGAGCTACAGGTTAGAAATGGCAATGAGGAATGTTGAGGAAAAAGTCAAATATTTTAGGAAAATGCAAATTTCGAGGAAAAGTCACAATTCTGAGGAAAAAGTGAACTTTGGTGGACAAAATCTATTTCTAAAAGAAACGTAACATGTTGAGGAAAAAGTAATTTTTTTAGTGAAAGTAAAAAATGTGAGGAAAAACTTCTGAGAACAAAGTCAACATTGGATAAAAAAGTCCAATTTGTATTAAAAATAAATAGTGCAAGAAGTCTATATACATCTAAATACAATATGATATGTACAGGAACAGATTATGAAATTCAATTATGTACATTAAGACAAAATTAAAAACTGTTAATTGCGGTGATACGTTTTTATATAAATAAGTAGATTGCAAGATGAGACTTCTTGCACCATTTTGTATATGTGTATTTCATTATATAGGTTGCATTGTTGGAGGAGCTCAGGTCAGGAGAATTTCATTGCCATTTCTACCCTGTAGCTTATGTGCATATGACAATAAAACCTTTGAATCTTCTACCTGAGCAGGTGAGGCTAACAGCTGTGCCAGGTGAGCAGGTGTTTCTCTCTGAGGCTGAGCTACAGTCCAGGAGAGCAGACTCATGGCCTCCACACTGGAACTCTTTGGTCCCCATTGGAGCCTCCCCTTCTCCATAGAGCGCCCCCTGGAGGACTGAAGGAGCCCCACAGCCCAGCTGCCTGCAGACCACCTGAGCATCCTGCTGGTCAAAGTCAGCCTCACACACTGAGGACCAGGACGGGTTAGACTGGTTAGAGTGGTCAGAGTTCACCTCCAGTCTACCTGAACACAGACTGGTCCCATTCACCAGCCTGACAGAGTCTGGAGAGGACAGAAGATACAACTGAGGTAAAGAAACAGTTACTTTTAAATTTATATTGTATTCAATGCTTTATCTTATATTTCAATTTTCTTATTTTTATTTATTTAAAAATCAAAATGTCAGTCAAATCTCTGAGAAAAAAGTCGAAATTTGAGAAAAAAACTAAAATTTCGGGGAAAAATTCCATTTTGGAGAAAAATCTAAATTTGAGAAAAAAGTAAAATATGAATAAATATGTCAAATGTTGAGAAAACAAAATCCAATTCTAAAAAAAAACGCTGGTCTCTTGGGCTTAAGAGGTTAAAGGAGCTTACCTGAACAGGTAACAGTCAGGAGGTCGAAAGAGGAACTTGATACTGCACATTCCCTCAGAGCAGATGCAGACTGAACACATTGAGGTCTGATCCTCCACACAGGTCTCCTTGAGGACGCCTCTCTCAATCCCACAGAAACAGCAGAGCCACAGTCGAGTTCTCTGCAGGCAGCACCTGCTGTCTTCAGGGTCCAGGGAGAGGAAGAGCCATCCACCGGTCTCCATGCTCCTTGATGTTTCACGCTTAGAGTTCCTGCACAGCGACTCTCTCCTCCCACCAGTCTGACCTCACCCGGCTCTGAAGAGAAACAAGAGAGTTTGATGCAATGAACCAATCACAGCTGCAGCTCCTCTATTTCATATTCTATTTACAAGTATATCAAATTCAAATGCAAACGTTGTATTGTCATATGAACATGAGCTACAGGTTAGAAATGGCAATGACGAATGTTGAGCAAAAAGTCCACATGTGACCCGCTCCATCGAAATCAGTCGGAAGTCTCAACGGCTCATTTCAAAATAAAC
Source organism: Champsocephalus esox (assembly GCA_036324585.1). NCBI lineage: Eukaryota > Metazoa > Chordata > Actinopteri > Perciformes > Channichthyidae > Champsocephalus > Champsocephalus esox. The sequence goes on from CM070483.1 coordinate 2,071,694, forward strand.
GTGGATTTGCGTAAAGACGAGGCACCTCTCCCTCGCAATCTGCTCTTCCGCAGCGCCGCCCCCTCCCTCCGGCTGACATTATATTCAGAATGTCAGCCGGAGTGGGGGGGGCGGCGCTGCGGAAGAGCAGATTGTAAGGCGTATAGTAATCATAGATAACACGGCAGGGTCCGTTACAGTTTGTTTTCATCTGATTTCAAATAATCAAAGTCTTGGCTTTCAGAATATTAAACTTTGTTTCGGCAAATTCAGATAATAAATATAACTTTGAAGCTTCGGCATAAATACAAGCGGAGAACGGAGTAACTTGGCGTCACAGCAGGCAGAACAACAGCCGGTGTTTCTCCTGAGGGTTTTCCCCGGGAAACAAACACAATACACACACACACACACACACACACACATTCGCAAGCTTCCCCCAGACCAGTAATCCAAACGAAACATTTCTTCCCTCTGTAGTATTTTGATCATTTGCTAATAACCAATCAGATCGATGGATTCCAGAGAAGAGAACACTTTGAAGGCCTTTTTCTCAAAATGAGGACTCGGTGACAGTCGTTATATAATGTGACATATTTCGCTTAATATTTGGAGAACAACAACGATCCTGATACCAATAGAAAGCTAGGACTCTCCTCTTTCCAGCAGTGTATACAACTCAAAATGTGTCTTCGGGTCAATGTGACTGATTTCGATGGAGCAGGTCACAAATGTTGAAGAAAAAGTCAAAATATGAAAAAAGGCAAAAAACGTTCAGAAAAAAGTCGACTTGGGAAATAATGAAAATTAGTTTTACAAAATCAAAATTGAAGAAAATGTAAAATGTTGAAGAAAAGTCAACATTTCGGGGAAAAGTTAAAAAGTCTGAGAACAAAGTCAAAATTGAAGAAAAAAGTCAAATCTTTAGAAAAATGAAAAAAAGTAATGTAAGAAGTCGATATTCAACATGATATGTACAAAAACAGAATATGAAATTAAATTATGTAAATTGAGACTAAATGACTGGGCTAGGGGAACCAAAGGGAAGTGACAATATAACATGACCTGGCGAGAGCAAAAGGAGAGGAAACTGATATCTGAAGCCACAAGATGGTCTGTTTAATGGACAAAAGAAAAAGGGCTCACCAGCCAACTTGCAAAGCAAACTAAGATAAACTAGAACACAAATATCCACTGGAGCACATCTCCTGATAATTAACAAAACACAGGTCTCAGAGACAGAGACACCATGCTGCACACATGCAGCCAGAGGAGACGGAGAGAGCGACTGCAGCCTTCCTCAGATCCTTTATGGAGGCCCTGATTGTGGATTGGGAGCACCTGAGGGAGAGGCACACAAATACCCACGACGGCACATCACGATTTATATAAATAAGTAGATTGCAAGATGAGACTTCTTGCTTATTGATTGTAGACTTCTTCCACTATTTTCTTTTTGTATTTTTTGTTTTATGTTGTTTTGCTGGAGGAGCTCAGGTCAGGAGAGTTTCATTGCCATTTCTACCCTCATGTGCAGATGACAATCAAACCTTTGAATCTTTGAATCTTCTACCTGAGCAGGTGAGGCTAACAGCTGTGCCAGGTGAGCAGATGTTTCTCTCTGAGGCTGAGCTACAGTCCAGGAGAGCAGACTCATGGCCTCCACACTGGAACTCTTTGGTCCCCATTGGAGCCTCCCCTTCTCCATAGAGCGCCCCCTGGAGGACTGAAGGAGCCCTACAGCCAAGCTGCCTGCAGACCACCTGAGCATCCTGCTGGTCAAAGTCAGCCTCACACACTGAGGACCAGGACGGGTTGGACGGGTTGGACTGGTTAGAGTTCACCTCCAGTCTACCTGAACACGGACTGGTTCCCTCCACCAGCCTGACAGAGTCTGGAAAGGATAGAAGATACAACTGAGGTAAAGAAATAGTTAATTTTTAAATGTTTGGTGTATTGTATGCTTTATCTTATATTTCTATTTTAAAAACCTATTAAGCCCTGAGCCTGTTTTTCAGGGTTCAGGCTTGAACATGCTATGCCCAAAACAAATGACTATAACTTAACTTCTAAAAAGGGTTATATGAATAATTCATTTTATTAAAGCAAGTGTACATCTGTGAGTTGGATGTGGAAGTGTCAGAATCAATCAAGATGTTTCTGAGTAAATTCAGATGGAACATAGCATAAAACCTACCTTCACCTAAAAACACATGACTTAGTGAAACCCACCCTTGAATGATGGTGTGGTCGACTTTAGGAACCCAAAGTACAACATATGATACGTACCCTGTATCAAGACCTTTTTAGAGAGGTTTACCTTTGGGCACATTTGGATACCATCAGTGCCATTTGACCTTTTTCAGGTACCAGACTGTAAACATAATTTTATTATCACTATAAGTAATCATTCCATCCAAATACAAGTGTTTTTCCTAAGAAGAAAAATTACATTTCTTTGTTTATGTAAATGGTGTGTCTGTGTGTGTGTGGACTTTGCCACAGTCCTTACATGTTTATCACCCGACTAACACTTCTAGGAGGGTGTAACGGAGGTGATCTCTGGGCCCATAGATCTCTGCCTCCGTTACGGGTAATAGAGCACTACAAACATTGCACAGGAAGCAGGGGAATATATGTAATTTATGTAACTAGTTTGTCTGTCTTTGGTTCCTGGTTTCATTCTGAAAAGTGTTCCCCTTCCCCATGTCTGTTGCTGATTGTGTGCACCTGGTGCCCTGTGGTGTCTCCTCCCCCCTCAACTGTGGCTTCTTGGTTGATTAGGGTGTGTGTGTATTTAGGCTCTGTTTCCCTGTCTGTTAGGAGGCTGGTAGTGTGGTGTAAAATCCCTGTGGTTGGTGACGGTGTGCACATGTTCAGCCGGATTGAGGCCGTCGATCATGTGTCTGATTTAATAAATGCCCACACCGGGTTATATGTTTGGACGTTCTGCCTCTGCCTCCTTGCTTGGTCGGGCCGCTCAATTGTCAGCTTCACAGAAGGTTTACTTACACAATCAAAATGAGGAAACATAGGATACATTTGTCTCCAACAGGAGCAGATTTATTTCAAAAATAACACGAAAAAACTACTCTAAAGCCGAAATAACACCACAAGCATTTTTTTGTAAACGCTAGCAAAAAAGAAAAAATGTACACAACCTGAATGTGTTTAGTCAGAGGTATGCCACGCCTCAAAACAGTTCTTTGAATTGAGGCACAGATGGACCAGGCACTTGGTGCAGTAGATAGGTGTCTTCACCGGTTTGTTGCCAGCATCAGAGCACCTCCTGAGCGCGGTGGCATCTCCCCCATAATACTTGGGAGTGCATACAAGTGATGATGGGGTGGGGGGGGAGGGAGTGGTGGTGGTGGTGCTGCAGGGACTTCACCCCTCATGTCTGCAGCAAGCTGCTCCCTGAAGGACTTCTGGGTGTGTGGTTCGTCCTGCCGGGGTCACCCCTCATCTTGTGCAGCTCCTTGTGGAGAAGGAAGCTGTTCCCCACTGCAATGTCCAGAAAGTGATAAAAAATAGTCTTGTACCATTTCATGGTTTTGTGGTGAACGCTGTAGTACCCAATCAAAGCATCGGACACATCCACGCAGCCCATGCTTCTGTTGTAGTCCACCACAGCGTCAGGAATGGTAACAATCTGCCACACACCGGCCCGTTTCACTCTCCTCCTGACGGTCTGTCCACTGAATCAGAAGATGCAGAGGGAGGCTGAGTTAGTGCTGGTGCAGACGTCCGGCGGCGTAGCTCGGCTGTTGATGGCTCTGGGGCAACTGTATGCTGATCTGATGCACGTCGTAGCTCGGATGAGGCAGATGTTGATGGCTGTGATCAGCCATTTGATACTCGTCTTCATCACTGTGAAAACAAATGTGGAAAAAACAATTACTTTGTTTACTTCACTGGCTTATTCTTTCAAAACTGTAACTCAAATCAGAAATAATTCCTCCATTTAGCATGTGTGAAATAACAGTATACACATATGTGTATACTGTTATTTCACACACGCTATAGTGTATATGTATAATGTGTATATATATATATATATATATATAGACTGATATACAATACAGTTTTATTTATAAACTGCTAATAGTCCATTTCTGTAGAACTACAAAACAGCATCCATTTGGCGTGTGTGGAATAACAGTATATATATATATCAACCCAGTCTATACAGTATATATATATATTATATATATATATACTATATATATATACTGGGTTGATATACAATACAGCTTTATTTATATACTGCTGTGTTATAGTCACGAAATACAATTAATATATTGATACGTGTTCACCAACATGATGTTCCCATTGTTTGTTTCTAACGGAACGATTACGCTACAACAACAAAGCGGCGTCCATGTTGTATTTTGAAAGTGTATTTTGCAATTACTATAGATGAATACTATTAGGCTACACCAAATACACATGAACAGAGAGAGTACATACCTTTCCCGAAGTTCATAATCAGGGTCTGATTTTGGCCGAAGTAGATCCTCATCTTCTGACGGAGAGTCAGCGAAAACCATTTCCACGGCGTCTTCAAGCTTACTGCCTCTTTCTGGGTGCCACTATTTGCTCAAATAAGTCCTAAAAGCAAATAAATCCTTGTCCTTGTAATATTATGTTCTGTTGCCTCTGTCGTCGTCGTCGCTGTGTTCGCTGTGTTGGTCGCCGTGTTGGTCGCCGTGCTGGTCGCCGTGTTGGTCGCCTGTTGGTCGCCGTGTGGTCGCCGTGCTGGTCGCCGTGTTGGTCGCCGTGCTGGTCGCCGTGTTGGTCGCCGTGTTGGTCGCCGTGTTGGTCGCCGTGCTGGTCGCCGTGCTGGTCGCCGTGCTGGTCGCCGTGCTGGTCGCCGTGCTGGTCGCCGTGCTGCTGCTGCGGTGCGGCGGTGGTTGTGCCTCTGCTGCTCATGTGCGTAAAGCTGCCGGTGCTGGCATTATTCATGCTACGCAGGATCCTATCTCTGGAACCCATTGGTGGATTTGGGTGATTGATACCTTTTTTGAAACGTTAGAGCCAATAGAATCGAGGGGGGGTTAGTAAACCCCGCTAAACACTTACGTCAAGGAGAGAGAGGCTTGCGTAAACAGCACGTGAGACAGCCGGAGACCCGGACTGCAAAACGTTATACTTACTCTGCGGCCATGAATGTAATGATGCATTATCAGCAACAATTCTCAAGTGACTAACAGACATTGGCTTAACCTTGAGCAGCGTTTGTATTCCCTTGAACACGACTTTTGGTCGCAAGACAAAATTATTGTTATGGTTTAGAAAACTGTTGTTGTTTTTTTGCTCTGTTCTGGCTGCTAGCTCAGTGAGTTCGTGTCGTGCAGTGATGATACTTCTTTCAAAATAATCTGTGGAGTATCAGCTTTCAGATGGTATGTAGTTTGTGCTGAACATATTAAGGTTTAAATATCGTTTTTGCTAGTTAGCACCGGGCGTGGCATCAGTCAGTTTTGTTTCGGTAACAATGGCTCATATCGTCAGGTAGCTGAGTTTCTTCACGTTAATTGAGTGTAAGACATTCATAGGATTTTAAATGTTTTGTGAGGTAAAAAAACGCTGGCCGGGTACCGGGGTCTCTCGGGCTTAAGACGTTAAAGGAGCTTACCTGAACAGGTAAGAGTCAGGAGGTGGGAAGAGGAACTTGATACTGCACATTCCCTCAGAGCAGATGCAGACTGAACACATTGAGGTCTGATCCTCCACACAGGTCTCCTTGAGGACTCTTCTCTCTCTCCTAAAGAAACAGCAGAGCCACAGTTGAGCTCTCTGCAGGGAACACCTGCTGTCTTCAGGGTCCAGAGAGAGTTAGTGCCCACTGGTCTCCATTCTCCTCGATGCTTCACCTCCAGGTCTCCCTCACAGCGACTCTCTCCTCCCACCAGTCTGACCGGCTCTGAAGAGAAACAAGAGAGTCATCAGAGAGAAGAATAAAGAGAGTTTGATGAAATGAACAAATCACAGCTGCAGCTCCTCTATTTCATATTCTATTTACATGTATATCAAATTCAAAGCGTGTATGTCCATATGCACATGAGCTACAGGTTAGAAATGGCAATGAGACATTTTGAAAACAAATCCAACATTTTAGAAAAAAGTCAAAAACTGAGAAAAAAACAAATTTTTACAAAATGTAATAATGTACACTAAGACTAAATTAAAAAACATTTCTTGCAGTGATAACTATGCATATATAACTATTAATAACTAGATTGCAAGATGAGACTTATTGCACTATTTTTTGTAATTTATTATATATGTTGCATCGTTGGAGGAGCTCAGAGGTCTGTACTACGAAGCTGGTTCAACCTAACCTGGATATGTTTGAGTTAGCCGGTTGGCCTAATCCAAAACATACGCGCTCTCGCTAAGCGGTGCTACGACGCGGGTTAGCCGCTAAGAGAACATCCTGCTTCGTAGTACAGGCCTCTGGTCAAGAGAATTTCCTTGCCATTTCTGCACTGTAGCTCATGTGCATATGACAATAAAACCTTTGAATCTTTGAATCTTCTACCTGAGCAGGTGAGGCTAACAGCTGTGCCAGGTGAGCAGGTGTTTCTCTCTGAGGCTGAGCTACAGTCCAGGAGAGCAGACTCATGGCCTCCACACTGGAACTCTTTGGTCCCCATTGGAGCCTCCCCTTCTCCATAGAGCGCCCCCTGGAGGACTGAAGGAGCCCCACAGCCCAGCTGCCTGCAGACCACCTGAGCATCCTGCTGGTCAAAGTCAGCCTCACACACTGAGGACCAGGACGGGTTAGACGGGTTAGACTGGTTAGACTTCACCTCCAGTCTACCTGAGCACAGACTGGTCCCGTTCACCAGCCTGACAGAGTCTGCAGAGGACAGAAGATACAACTGAGGTAAAGAAACAGTTAGTTCTATAATTGTTATTGTATTTTCTTATTTATCTTTTTTTTCTATGTTCTTATTTGTTTTTTATTAAAAATCAAATATCTGAGAAAAAAGTCAACATTTGAGGAACAGTCGAATTCTGAGAAAAAGTCAAAGGAGCTTACCTGAACAGGTAAGAGTCCGGAAGTGGGGTGAGGAACTTGCTGCTGCACACTCCCTCAGAGCAGATCCAGACTGAACACAGTCAGACAGGATCCACCACACAGGTCTCTTTGAGGACCCCTCTCTCTCTCCCACAGAAACAGCAGAGCCACAGTCCAGATCTCTGCAGAGAACACTTGCTGCCTCCAGGGTCCAGGTAGGTAAACCAATCATTGGTCTCCATTCTCCCCGAAGCTTCAGCTCCAGGTCTCCCTCACAGCGACTCTCTCCTCCCATCAGTCTCACCGGCTCTGAAGAGAAACAAGAGAGTCATCAGAGAGAGAATAAAGTGAGATTGATGAAATGAACCAATCACAGATGTTGGGGAAATATTTCCCAGGCAAATCACTTTGACCCGGTTAATCAGTTTGTACTGCCTTTGAATCTTTGAATCTTCTACCTGAGCATGTGAGGCTAACAGCTGTGCCAGGTGAGCAGGTGTTTCTCTCTGAGGCTGAGCTACAGTGCAGGAGAGCAGACTCATGGCCTCCACACTGGAACTCTTTGGTCCCCATTGGAGCCTCCCCTTCTCCATAGAGCGCCCCCTGGAGGACTGGAGGAGCCCCACAGCCCAGCTGCCTGCAGACCACCTGAGCATCCTGCTGGTCAAAGTCAGCCTCACACACTGAGGACCAGGACGGGTTGATGGTGACTGGTTAGAGTTCACCTCCAGTCTGCCTGAGCACAGACTGGTCCCATTCACCAGCCTGACAGAGTCTGGAGAGGACAGAATATACAACTGAGGTAAAGAAACAGTTACTTTTGTAATTGTTATTTTATTGTAACAATACAATAATTTTTCAGCAGGTCACCCTTGAAAAAGATCAATGATCTCAATGGGATTCACCTGCATAAATAAAGGTTTGAAATGAAATGAAATTGTATTCTTTATCTTTAATTTCTATTTTCTTATTTGTTATTTAATTAAAAATTGAAATTTGTCCAATTGTGAGAAAAGTCAACATTTTAGTAAAAAGTCCAAATTTGGAGAGAAAAGTCAAATTCTGAAAAAAAAGTGAAAGGAGCTTACCTGAACAGGTAAGAGTCAGGAAGTGGGAAGAGGAACTTGCTGCTGCACACTCCCTCAGAGCAGATCCAGACTGAACACAGTCAGATCTGATCCTCCACACACGTCTCTTTGAGGACTCCTTTCTCTCTCCCACAGAAACAGCAGAGCCACAGTCCAGATCTCTGCAGGCAACACCTGCTGTCTTCAGGGTCCAGGGAGGAGAAGTCTCCACTGGTTTCCATTCTCCCTGAAGCCTCACCTCCAGAGCTCCTGAACAGCGACTCTCTCCTCCCACCAGTCTGACCGGCTCTGAAGAGAAACAAGAACAATTAGTATGATGAGAACAGAAATCACAGCTGCAGCTCCTCTCTTTTATATTATAATTACAAGTATATAGACTTCTTGCACTATTTTGTATTTTTGTATTTTATTATATACGTTGCATTGTTGGAGGAGCTCAGGTCAGAAGAATTTCATTGCAATTTTTATATTATGCAGGGTTTGAGTTCTAATCTGAGCTTCATGGGGGTCTTTAAAACTAACGTTAGGGGCGGAGATAAATATATTCCTGATCTGGGCCCTATTTAGAGGCCCCCTGTGAAAAAAGTATCTTTTTAGCCCTTTTCAAAGTACTTTAAACACTCACGGAGCACTGCGGCTGCTCAAAAGGCCTTAACGGAAGGTTTTGTTACATTTTAAGCCGTAACCTTTGACATTTAGTCGCACCAGAGGCATCCATCTGCATCTGCTCTCCGAGACGGTTAAAATGACATCAAGCTCAAAGCGGTCAGACCTTCCTTTGTGCTGTAAAGGGCACCGTACGGCATGAAAGCATGACCTTTGACCTTTGGAGCTTTGTTACATTTCAAGCCGTAACCTTTGACATTAGGAGCAACCGGAGGCATCAATCTGCATATACTTTTCGAGCCGGTTCTAATGAGAGCAAGCTCAAGGCGGTCCGACCTTCCTTTCCGCCGTAAAGGGCACAGTACGCCATGAAAACGTGACCTATGACCTCGGTTTTGTCCTTGTCCGAGGTCGCAGGGTCCCCATATTTTGCAGGCGGGTTCCACACAAGTGCAACAACACACTCTCGGATTTTCGGAGCGCCCAACCACATTTTTTTACATTTTTTAATTTTCTTCCCCTCTGCCAACACAAGCCTGTCAGATGCTAAGCTCCAGACAGCATTTTGTGAGAAAGTTTGACATTTTATTGAAAAAAGTTATGGGTGGGTTACAGTTTACATACTTCAGATTCCTGGTCTGGGCCCTATTTAGAGGCCCCCTGTGAAAAAATTATCTCTTTAGCCCTTTTCAAAGTACTTTAAACACTCACGGAGCACTGCGGCTGCTCAAAAGGCCTTAACGGAAGGTTTTGTTACATTTTAAGCCGTAACCTTTGACATTTAGTCGCACCAGAGGCATCCATCTGCATCTGCTCTGCGAGACGGTTAGAATGACATCAAGCTTAAAGCGGTCGGACCTTCCTTTGTGCGGTAAAGGGCACCGTACGGCATGAAAGCGTGACCTTTGACCTTTGGAGCTTTGTTACATTTCAAGCCGTAACCTTTGACATTAGGAGCAGCGGAGGCATCAATCTGCATGTACTCTTCGAGACGGTTCTAATGAGAGCAAGCTCAAAGCGGTCAGATCTTCCTTTTGTGCCGTAAAGGGCACCGTACAGCATGAAAACGTGACCTCTGACCTCGGTTTTGACCTTGTTGAAGGTCGCAGGGTCCCCAAAGTTTGCAAGCGGGTTCCACACACGTTAACCAACACACTCTCAAGGTTTCAGGAGCGCCAACCACATTCTTTAAAAAAAAATCATTTTCGCCTTGCCCCCCCCCATGACTCCCTACACGGGGAGTGGGATTCCATATTGATCTGTGGACACCCCTACATGGGGAGTGGGATGCCATATTGATCTGTGGACACCACCTTGCCCCCCCCCATGACTCCCTACACGGGGAGTGGGATGCCATATTGATCTGTGGACACCGCCTTGCCCCCCCCCATGACTCCCTACACGGGGAGTGGGATGCCATATTGATGTATGGACACCCCTACATGGGGAGTGGGATGCCATATTGAATTGTGGACACCGCCTTGCCCCCCCCCATGACTCCCTACACGGGGAGTGGGATGCCATATTGATCTGTGGACACCCCTACATGGGGAGTGGGATGCCATATTGATCTGTGGACACCCCTACATGGGGAGTGGGATGCCATATTGATCTGTGGACACCCCTACATGGGGAGTGGGATGCCATATTGATCTGTGGACCCCGCCTTGCCCCCCCCATGACCCCTACACGGGGAGTGGGATGCCATATTGATGTATGGACACCCCCTTGTGACTATGGCGCCACCTAGGGTCCGATACACGCATCCACAGTGGCAGCAGCCCACTAACTGTGTCTTACACTGCCAATGGACACCAAAGTATCGAGGTTATCCCATAACCTAATATGGTGTGCCAGTAGCTGGGTATCCCAATGGGAAAACGGCCCAAAAAAGGCCATTTCTACTTACCTGAACAGGTAAGAGTCAGGAAGTTGGAAGAGTAACTTGATACTGCACACTGCCTTAGAGCAGATACAGACCGAGCACAGCCAGACAGGATCCCCCACACAGATCTGAATGAGGACTTTCTCTCTCCTACAGAAACAGCAGAGCCACAGTCCAGCTCTCTGCAGGCATCATCTGCTGCCTTCAGGGTCCAGAGAGGGACCCACACCGGTCTCCATTTCCCCTGATGTTTCCCCTCCAGGTCTCCTGCACAGCGACTCTCTCCTCCCACCAGTCTGACCGGCTCTGAAGAGAAACAAGAGAGTCATCAGAGAGAGAAGAAAGTGAGTGTGATGAAATGAACCAATCACAGCTGTTGGGAAAATATTTTCCTAGGCCCATAACTTTGACCCGGTTGTGCTGGATGTGTTTGGGGGCATGTATTCTGCCTGGGGCTCCCAGAGTTTCTTGCAGCGCCACTGACTGTAGCTTATGTGCATATGATAATAAAACCTTTGAATCTTCTACCTGAGCAGGTGAGGCCAACAGCTGTGCCAGGTGAGCAGGTGTTTCTCTCTGAGGCTGAGCTACAGTCCAAGAGAGCAGACTCATGGCCTCCACACTGGAACTCTTTGGTCCCCATTGGAGCCTCCCCTTCTCCATAGAGCACCCCCTGGAGGACTGAAGGAGCCCCACAGCCAAGCTGCCTGCAGACCACCTGAGCATCCTGCTGGTCAAAGTCAGCCTCACACACTGAGGACCAGGACGGGTTAGACTGGTTAGAGTTCACCTCCAGTCTGCCTGAGCACAGACTGGTCCCATTCACCAGCCTGACAGAGTCTGGAGAGGACAGAAGATACAACTGAGGTAAAGAAACAGTTACTTTAATTATTTGTATTGTATTTTATTCTTTATCTTTTATTCTTTGTTATTTATTTAAAAAAATCAAAATTTGAGAAAAAATTCAAAGCAGCTTACCTGAACAGGTAAGAGTCAGGAAGCTGGAAGAGTAACTTGATACTGCACACTGCCTCAGAGCAGATCCAGACTGAGCACAGGCAGACAGGATCTCCCACACGGGGGTGAATGAGGATATTCTCTCTCCCACAGAAAGAGCAGAGCCACAGTCCAGCTCTCTGCAGGCAACACCTGCTGCCTTCAGGGAAGAGGGAGGAAACCCCTTCACTGGTCTCCATTCTCCTCGATGTTTCACCTCCAGAGCTCCTGCACAGCGACTCTCTCCTCCCACCAGCTTAACCTCACCAGTCTCTGAAGAGAAACAAGAGAGTCATCAGAGAGAATAAAGCGAGTTGAAGAGAAGCAGCTGAGGCTAACAGCTCTGCCAGGTAAGCAGGTGTTTCTCTCTGAGGCTGAGCCACAACAAAGTCAAAGTTTGAAAAATAACTGACATTTTGAGAAATAAATCTAATTCTCCAAGAAAAGTTACATTTTGAAGAAAAGTCAACATTTTGAGGAAAGGTCAAAGGAGCTTACCTGAACAGGTAAGAGTCAGGAAGTGGGAAGAGGAACCTGCTGCTGCACAGTCCCTCAGAGCAGATCCAGACTCAACACAGCCAGATCTGATCCCCCACACAGGTCTCTCTGAGGACTCCTTTCTCTCTCCCACATAAACATCAGAGCCACAGTCCAGTTCTCTGCAGGCAACACCTGCTGCCTTCAGGGTCCAGAGAGAGCTCTCCACTGGTCTCCATTCTCCTCGATGCTTCACCTCCAGAGCTCCTGCACAGCGACTCTCTCCTCCCACCAGTCTGACCTCATCCGGCTCTGAAGAGAAACAAGAGAGTCATCAGAGAGAGAATAAAGTGAATTTGAAGAAATGAACCTATCACAGCTGCAGCTCCTCTATTTCATATTCTATTTACATGTATATCAAATGTAAAGCTTTTATTGGCATATGCACCTGAACTACAGGTTAGAAATGGCAATGAGACATTTCGAGGAAAAAGTCAACATTGGAGAAGAAAAAAAATGAATATCGTGCAAGAAGTCGATATACATCTAAATACAATATGATATGTAAAAGAACAGAATATGAAATAAAATTATGTACAATAAGACAATATTAAGAACTGTTCATTGCAGTGATAACTATTGATATAAATAAGTAGATTGCGTGATGAGACTTCTTGCAGTATTTTTTATTTTTGTATTTCATTTTATATGTTGCATTGATGGAGGAGCTCAGTTCAGGAGAATTTCTACCCTGTAGCTCATGTGCATATGACAATAACACCTTTGAATCGTTGAATCTTCTACCTGAGCAGGTGAGGCCAACAGCTGTGCCAGGTGAGCAGGTGTTTCTCTCTGAGGCTGAGCTACAGTCCAGGAGAGCAGACTCATGGCCTCCACACTGGAACTCTTTGGTCCCCATTGGAGCCTCCCCTTCTCCATAGAGCGCCCCCTGGAGGACTGAAGGAGCCCCACAGCCCAGCTGCCTGCAGACCACCTGAGCATCCTGCTGGTCAAAGTCAGCCTCACACACTGAGGACCAGGACGGGTCAGACTGGTTAGACTGGTTAGACTTCACCTCCAGTCTACCTGAGCACAGACTGGTCCCATTCACCAGCCTGACAGAGTCTGGAGAGGACAGAAGATACAACTGAGGTAAAGAAACAGTTACTTTTTTTTATTGTATTTTATTCTTTATCTGTTATTTCTATGTTGTTATTCATTTAAAAATCTAAATTTTAGAAAAAAGTCAAAGGAGTTTACCTGAACAGGTAAGAGTCAGGAAGTGTGAAGAGGATCTTGCTGTTGCACACTGTCTCAGAGCAGATCCAGACTGAACACAGGCAGGTCTGATCCACCACACAGATCTCTCTGAGGACCCCTCTCTCTCTCCCACAGAAACAGCAGAGCCACAGTCCAGCTCTCTACAGAGAACACTTGCTGCCTCCAGGGTCCAGGATCCAGGGAGGAAAATCGTTCTCCATTCTCCATGATGGTTCAGTTCCAGTTCTCCTGCACAGCGTCTCTCTCCTCCCACAAGCTTAAAATCAACAGGCTCTGAAGTGATACAAGAGAGTGATCAGAGAGAGAATAAAGTGAATTGGATGAGAACAGAATGAAAAAATCACAGCTCCTCTCTACCTGAGCAGGTGAGGCTAACAGCTGTGCCAGGTGAGCAGGTGTTTCTCTCTGAGGCTGAGCTACAGTCCAGGAGAGCAGACTCATGGCCTCCACACTGGAACTCTTTGGTCCCCATTGGAGCCTCCCCTTCTCCATAGAGCGCCCCCTGGAGGACTGAAGGAGCCCCACAGCCCAGCTGCCTGCAGACCACCTGAGCATCCTGCTGGTCAAAGTCAGCCTCACACACTGAGGACCAGGATGGGTTAGGACTGGTTAGACTTCACCTCCAGTCTACCTGAGCACAGACTGGTCCCATTCACCAGCCTGACAGAGTCTGCAGAGGACAGAAGATACAACTGAGGTAAAGAAACAAATACTTTTTAAACTGGTATTGTATTTTATTCTTTATCTTTTATTATTTGTTATTTATTTAAAAATAAAAACTTGAGGAAAAAGTCAAATATCTGAGAAAAAAAATCAAATTTCGATGAAAAGTCAAAGGAGCTTACCTGAACACGTTAGAGTCAGGAAGTGGGAAGAGTAACTTGATTCTGCACACTGCCTCAGAGCAGATCCAGACTGAACACAGGTAGACATGATGTCCCACACAGATCTCTCTGAGAACTCCACTCTCTCTCCCACAGAAACAGCAGAGCCACATTTGAGATCTCTGCAGGCATCATCTGCTATCTTCAGGGTCCAGAGAGAGGGAGAGCCCCCCACTGGTCTCCATTCCCCATGAAGATTTCCCTCCAGAGTTCCTGCACAGCGACTCTCTCCTTCCACCAGTCTGACCGGCTCTGAAGAGAAACAAGAGAGAGAATAAATTGAGTTGGATGAAATTAACCAATCACAGCTGCAGCTCCTCTATTTTATATGTTATTTACATGCATGTGTATCATAATCAAATGCAAAGGTTGTATTGTCATATACACATGAGCTACAGGTTAGAAATGGCAATGAGACATTTTGAGGAAAAAGTCAAATTTTTAGTAATTAGACAAGTTTTGAGAAAACAAATTTAAATATTAAAAGGAAAGTTCCATTTTGAGGAAAAAGTCAAGAACTCTGAGAAAAGTCAAAATGTCGTGAAAAAAAAACTAATTCTGAGAAAAAAGTCAAATTTTTGAGAAAAAAATCAAAATGTGAGAAAAAGTCAAAAACTCTGGGAAAAAGTAAAGTTTGGAGAAAAATTTTTAATTAAAAAAAAAGTAAATTTTTCGGGAAATATTTCAATTTCGAGGCAAATTCAAAGGAGCTTACCTGAACAAGTAAGAGTCAGGAAGTAGGAAGAGGAACTTGCTGCTGCACACTCCCTCAGAGCAGATCCAGAATGAACACATTGAGGACTGATCCCCCACACAGGTCTGTCTGAGGACTCCTCTCTCAATCCTAGAGAAACAGCAGAGCCACAGTCCAGCTCTCTGCAGGCAACACCTGCTGCCTCCAGGGTCCAGGGAGAGTTCTTCACTGGTCTCCATTCTCCCTGATTCACCTCCAGGTCTCCTGCACAGCGACTCTCTCCTCCCACCAGTCTGACCGGCTCTGAAGAGAAACAAGAGTCATCAGAGAAATAATTAATTGAGTTTGATGAAATGAACAAATCACAGCTGCAGCTCCTCCAATGAGGAATTTTTAAGAAAAAGTCAACATTTGAGTGATAAGTCAAATTTGGAGAAGTTACATTTGGAGGAAAGTCAAAATTGGAGAAAAAAATATAAAATTTAAAATAGTGCAAGAAGTCTATTTATATGTAAATACATAATATGAAATTAAATTATGTACATTAAGACAAAATTAAAAACGGTTAATTGCGGTGATAACTATTTATATAAATAAGTAGATTGCAAGATGAGACTTCTTGCACTCTTTTGTATTGTTGTACTTATATATGTTGCATTCTTGGAGGAGCTCAGGTCAGGAGAATGTCATTGCCATTTCTATCCTTTAGCTTATGACAATAAAACCGTTGAATCTTTGAATCTTCTACCTGAGCAGGTGAGGCCAACAGCTGTGCCAGGTGAGCAGGTGTTTCTCTCTGAGGCTGAGCTACAGTCCAGGAGAGCAGACTCATGGCCTCCACACTGGAACTCTTTGGTCCCACATTGGAGCCTCCCCTTCTCCATAGAGCGCCCCCTGGAGGACTGAAGGAGCCCCACAGCCCGAGCTGCCTGCAGACCACCTGAGCATCCTGCTGGTCAAAGTCAGCCTCACACACTGAAGACCAGGACGGGTCAGACTGGTTAGACTGGTTAGACTTCACCTCCAGTCTACCTGAGCACAGACTGGTCCCATTCACCAGCCTGACAGAGTCTGGAGAGGACAGAAGATACAACTGAGGTAAAGAAACAGTTACTGTTTACATTTTTTATTGTATTTTATGCTTTATCTTTTATTTCTATTTCAAAATTTGAGAAAAAAGTCAAGAAGACTGAGAAAAAAAATCATATTTAGAGGAAAAAAATCTAAGTCTGAGAAAAAAGTCAAATTCTAAAAAAAAGTCAAAGGAGCTTACCTGAACAGTTAAGAGTCAGGAAGTGGGAAGAGTAACTTGCTGCTGCACAGTCCCTCAGAGCAGATGCAGACTGAACACAGGTAGGACTGATCCCCCACACAGGTCTGTCTGAGAACTCCTTTCTTCCTCCCACAGAAACAGCAGAGCCACAGTCCAGCTCTCTGCAGAGAACACCTGCTGTCTTCAGGGTCCAGAGAGAGTTCTTCACTGGTCTCCATTCTCCCTGATTCACCTCCAGGTCTCCCTCACAGCGACTCTCTCCTCCCACCAGTCTGACCGGCTCTGAAGAGAAACAAGAGAGTCATCGGAGAGAGAATAAAGTGAGTTTGATTAAATGAACCAATCACAGCGGCAGCTCCTCTATTTTATATTCTATTTACATGTATATCAAATTCAAATCCAAAGCTTTTATTGTGATATGCACCTGAGCAGGTTAAAAATGGCAATGAGGAATTTTGAGGAAAAAGTCAACCTTTGAGAAAAAAATTTAACTAAAAAAAAAGTAAACATTTTAGAAACAAATCAAATGATTAAAAAAAAAGTCAAAAACTGTGAGAAAAACATTTGAAAATGGATTTTGGCTAGAGCTTCTACTGGCATATGATTTGATTGGCTGGCGCTTCCGTCGACGCTTGAAAAGTTGACCTTTTCTCAACTTTCGAAGCGAGCAACGGAGGCAAAGCGACGGAACCACAATGCAGTTCGGCAAAGCGTCAAACCAGTCTAGCCAGGGTTGGGGGGTATTCGGTTAACATGGCCACTGCTCCCAAGCCCTGTTGTTGCCATTTTATTCTCTGTTAATTAAGGTTCGTTAGATCCGAGTCTTCCTGACTGTTCGTTTTCCAAGGCCCATAACTTCGACCCAGTGTATCAGTTCAAACTGTCCTGACTGAGCACACGCACCTGCAACCTTGGCTGCTGCTCTCAGTGTTCTGTCTCCCTGTTCCTGCCTGTTCGCGTCAGCTGATAGAGGTGTGATGGTTTATCTTGTTATGCAGCATGTTGATTATTCTCTCAGAACTAGCTGAATACATGGGTCTGGGGTAGAGTTCTTCAGAATTGATTGTGGCATCTCAACCGCGTGGTCAACTCGTGGCCCGTGATATGTCTTGTGAATTCTCCGGCCGAAGCTCCAAATAAACCATCAGTGTTTGCCATCAAAGCTCCAGTTCTCCTCGTGTCTCTCTTTGAGTCCTGTTTCCAATTGCTTCAGAGGTTTCCCCCACACACAGTGTGCCGCTGCCCGCTGGCCCGGTGTAATTTAAATGTACCGCCGCGCACAGCACAGACACACAGCTGCTGCCCAGCCGCAGCACCGGAAATGAAACTGCTGGCACAAAAACTGACTATCAGATGTAACGTTATCTTTGATAATATTTCGTCTCCTCATTTTTCGTCAACGAAAGTAAAGAGAGATTTTAGCATAGCTTTTATTTAGTAAACTACATTTTCGTCTCGTCACTTTTCGCCAACGATATTGCATATTGATTTCGTTACAGTTACTGTTTACTGACGTCGGTGCCGTCTCGTCATCATCTCGTTTTAGTCATGGAAAAAAAAGGTTGTTGACAAACATATTTCGTCATAGTTTTAGTCAACGAAATTAACACTAATATAGACTTCTTGCACTATTTTTTATTTTTGTATTTTACTATATATGTTGCATTGTTGGAGGAGCTCAGTTCAGGAGAATTTCATTGCCATTTCTACACTGTAGCTCATGTGCATATGATAATAAAACCTTTACATCTTTGAATCTTCTACCTGAGCAGGTGAGGCCAACAGCTGTGCCAGGTGAGCAGGTGTTTCTCTCTGAGGCTGAGCTACAGTCCAGCAGAGCAGACTCATGGCCTCCACACTGGAACTCTTTGGTCCACATTGGAGCCTCCCCTTCTCCATAGAGCGCCCCCTGGAGGACTATAGGAGCCCCACAGCCGAGCTGCCTGCAGACCACCTGAGCATCCTGCTGGTCAAAGTCAGCCTCACACACTGAGGACCAGGACGGGTTGGACTGGGTTAGAGTGGTTAGACTTCACCTCCAGTCTGCCTGAGCACAGACTGGTCCCATTCACCAGCCTGACAGAGTCTGGAGAGGACAGAAGATACAACTGAGGTAAAGAAACAGTTGCTGTTTACATTTTTTATTGTATTTTATGCTTTATCTTTTATTTCTATTTCATAAATTTGAGAAAAAAGTCAAGAAGACTGAGAAAAAAAATTCATATTTAGAGGAAAAAAATCTAAGTCTGAGAAAAAAGTCAAATTCTAAAAAAAAGTCAAAGGAGCTTACCTGAACAGGTAAGAGTCAGGAAGTGGGAAGAGGAAGTTGCTGTTGCACAGTCCCTCAGAGCAGATGCAGACTGAACACAGGTAGGACTGATCCCCCACACAGGTCTGTCTGAGGACTCCTTTCTTCCTCCCACAGAAACAGCAGAGCCACAGTCCAGCTCTCTGCAGAGAACACCTGCTGTCTCCAGGGTCCAGAGAGAGTTAGTGCCCACTGGTCTCCATTCCCCCTGATGTTTCAGCTCCAGGTCTCCCTCACAGCGACTCTCTCCTCCCACCAGTCTGACCGGCTCTGAAGAGAAACAAGAGAGTCATCAGAGAGAGAATAAAGTGAGTGTGATGAAATGAACCAATCACAGATGTTGGGCAAATATTTTCCTAGGCCCATAACTTTGACCCGGTTGTGCTGGATGTGTTTGGGGGAATGTATTCTGCCTGGGGCTCCCAGAGTGTCTTGCAGCGCTACTGACTGTAACTTATGTGCATATGATAATAAAACATTTGAATCTTCTACCTGAGCAGGTGAGGCGAACAGCTGTGCCAGGTGAGCAGGTGTTTCTCTCTGAGGCTGAGCGACAGTCCAGGAGAGCAGACTCATGGCCTCCACAATGGAACTCTATGGTCCCCATTGGAGCCTCCCCTTCTCCATAGAGCGCCCCCTGGAGGACTGAAGGAGCCCCACAGCCCAGCTGCCTGCAGACCACCTGAGCATCCTGCTGGTCAAAGTCAGCCTCACACACTGAGGACCAGGACGGGTTGGACTGGTTAGAGTTCACCTCCAGTCTACCTGAGCACAGATTGGTCCCATTCACCAGCCTGACAGAGTCTGCAGAGGACAGAAGATACAACTGAGGTAAAGAAACAGTTGCTTTTTTTCTTGTATTTTATTATTTATCAATTATTTAGGAAATAGTGAACATTTGGAGGAAACAATCAAATGTTGAGAAATAGGTCAAATTTGGAGAAAGAAATCTAAATCTGGAGAAAATAATATTTTATCTTAGAAAAAAGTCAATTTTGGAGAAAAAAAAATCTTATTCAAAAACAAAAGTGAAATTGTGAGAAAAAGTCCAAATGTATAGGATTTGATTGGCTGGCGCTTCCGTCAACGCTTGAAAAGTTGACCTTTTCTCAACTTTCGAAACGAACGGAGCAACCGAGGCAAAGCGACACGAGGGAACCACAATGCAGTTCGGCAAAGCGTCAAACCAGGTTCGGGGGGTATTCGGTTAACGTGGCCACTGCTCCCAAGCCCTGTTGTTGGTGGTCAGGTGGTGAAACAATCAAATGTTGAGAAATAGGTCAAATTTGGAGAAAGAAATCTAATTCTGGAGAAAATAATATTTTATTTTAGAAAAAAGTTAATTTTGGAGGAAAAAAAATCTAATTCAAAAACAAAAGTGAAATTGTGAGAAAAAGTCAAAATGTATAGGAAAAAGTCAAATTCGGAGAAAAAAGTCAAAGGCGCTTACCTGAACAGGTAAGAGTCAGGAAGTGGGAAGAGGAACTTGATAATGCACACTGCCTCAGAGCAGATCCAGACTCAACACAGGCAGACAGGATCCCCCACACAGTTCTCTCTGATGACTCCATTCTCTCTCCCACAGAAACAGCAGAGCCACAGTCCAGCTCTCTGCAGGCAACACCTGCTGCCTTCAGGGAAGAGGGAGGAAACCCCTTCACTGGTCTCCATTCTCCTCGATGTTTCACCTCCAGAGTTCCTGCACAGCGACTCTCTCCTCCCACCAGCTTAACCTCACCAGTCTCTGAAGAGAAACAAGAGAGTCATCAGAGAGAATAAAGTGAGATTGATGAGAAGCAGGTGAGGCTAACAGCTCTGCCAGGTGAGCAGGTGTTTCTCTCTGAGGCTGAGCCACAAAAAAGTAAAAGTTGGAAAAAATAAGTTACATTTGGAGAAAATAATCTAATTCTCCAAAAAGTGAAATTTTGAGGAAAAATTTAAATTTTTGAAGAAATAGTCAAAATTTTGAGGAAAACATTTTATTAAAAAAAAATTTACATTTGGAGGAACGAAAGCAATTGTTTTTGATCTGATGATTTTTCTTATATTTATATTCGAGTCCATGAAAGTGGATTGATCCATGCAGTAACTAATGGCGCATTTCCACTGCAGCGCGTAGCACGGTTTAAGCGTGCCGTGCCAAACCCGGCCTGTTTTTTGTTGCGTTTCCACTAGGGGTAGTTCCGGCTAATGGGTACTTTTTAACAGTTTTTTTAACCCTCCAAAATCGTAGTTCTTTCCGGGCCAACAACCGGGCTGAATATGCTAAACTAGTGACGGCAAGGGGGCTACAACTACAACAAAATTAACATATTTTACCGGGATTTAATTGTAATACACATTTCAAAATGATGCCGAAGTAACAACATACTGATACCGGTTAGTAAAAACCATGAATTAATGCTTTGACGAGTCTGCAGACAAGACGGCAGAGAAAAACCTTTTAAGATTAGTTAATACTCCGGAGGAGAGAGCTGAAGGATCAGCGGGCCGGAGCTTTAGTACTGTCTAAATATTACTTTCAGACACCGGTCAAGCTATCAGCTTCTCCGTATCGAGCTCTATGGAACTACTTTCTCTGCCTCACTTTGATGCATATATTATTCGCTTATTCACATTGTCTCTATGCTCTGTCTAATTCTCAATCATGTCTCAGCAGAATCCATGCCACCTGGTAAGGTAAGATCCTTCGTCAAGTGGTCCAATCTCCTTCATCTCTCATACACTTTCCTCCTTTTTGGGGGTTCCCTATATGCTCACGGCTGCATTTCCCCCTTTAGATATACGAATTCAGGATGGGGGTCTAATCGCCAAAGACTTAACATCTATCATATGGCATGTGTCAATACATGTTCTTTAAAAAAAATTAAGTCTCTCTTGATTGACATAAAGGGCTATTCCCAAAGCATACAGGAAGTCTGAAAATGTTCTATTATACTGTATGTTCGATTTGCCAGCCTTAAAAAAGGAGCGGATATCCCTGTCCCTAACAACATCAAATATAATGCATTTTCATTGTGGGTTATAAAAGATTATATTTGATTATATGAACTTTCATTTTAATTATCAAACTCAATATGGAAACCTCAACAAGCCACATTTGGAGGGGAAAAAAATCTAATTCTCAATAAAAAGATCACATTTTGAGGAAAAAGTAAAAATTTCGAGTAAAATTCAAATTGTGAGAACAATTTCAAAATGTTGAGGAAAAAGTCGAATTCTGAGGGAAAAGTCAAAGGAACTTACCTGAACAGGAAAGAGTCAGGAAGTAGGAATATGAAGTTGCTGTTGCACACTCCCTCAGAGCAGATCCAGACTCAACACATTTAGATCTGATCGCCCACACAGGTCTCTCTGAGGACGCCTTTTTCTCTCCCACAGAAACAGCAGAGCCACAGTCCAGTTCTCTGCAAGCAACACCTGCTGCCTCCAGAGTCAAGGGAGAGCCCCTCACTGGTCTCCATTCTCCCTGTTTCACCTCCAGTTCTCCTGTACAGCGACTCTCTCCTCCCACCAGTCTGACCGGCTCTGAAGAGAAACAAGAGAGTCATCAGAGAGAGAATAAAGAGAGTTTGATGAATTAAACCAATCACAGCTGCAGCTCCTCTATTTCATATTCTATTTACATGTATTTCAAATTCAAATTCAAAGGTGTTGTTTTCATATGCACCTGCGCTACAGGTTAGCAATGGAAATAAGACATTTTGAGGAAAAAGTCAACATTTGAGAAAAAAGTCAGATTTGGAGAAACAAATTTCAATAAAAAACAAAAAGTTACATTTTGAGGAAAAAGTCGAGAACTCTGAGAAAAAGTCAACATTTCGAGAAAAATATCAAATATTAATAAAAAAGTCATCATTTCAGAAAAAAAGTCAATTATTCTAAGAAAAAAGATTTGGAGAAAAAAATCTAATTCTAAGATGAGTTAATTTTGGGGAAATATTTCAATTTCGAGGAAAAGTCACTATGTGAAAAAAAAGTCAGCATTTCGAGGAACAAGTTATATGATATGTACAAGAACACAATATGAAATTAAATGATGTACATTAAGACAACATTAAGAACGGTTTATTGCAGTGATAACAATTTATCTAAATAAGTTGATTGCAAGATGAGACTTCTTGCAGATAGATTGTATATAGACTTCTAGCACAATTTGTTGTTTTTGTATTTTATTATATATGTTGCATTTTTGGAGGAGCATATGACAGTAAAACCTTTGAATCTTCTACCTGAGCAGGTGAGGCTAACAGCTCTGCCAGGTGAGCAGGTGTTTCTCTCTGAGGCTGAGCTACAGTCCAGGAGAGCAGACTCATGGCCTCCACACTGGAACTCTTTGGTCCACATTGGAGCCTTCCCTTCTCCATAGAGCGCCCCCTGGAGGACTGAAGGAGCCCCACAGCCCAAGCTGCCTGCAGACCACCTGAGCATCCTGCTGGTCAAAGTCAGCCTCACACACTGAGGACCAGGACGGGTTAGACTGGTTAGACTGGTTAGACTTCACCTCCAGTCTACCTGAGCACAGACTGGTCCCGTTCACCAGCCTGACAGAGTCTGGAGAGGACAGAAGATACAACTGAGGTAAAGAAACAGTTACTTTTACAATTTTTAGTGTATTTTATGCTTTCTCTTTTATTTGAATTTTCATATTTTGTATCTATTTAAAAATCAAAATTTCAGTAAAATCTCCCAAAAGATTTGGGGGAAAAAATCAAATTCTAAAAAAAGAGTCAAAAGAAGCTTACCAGAACAGGTAAGAGTTAGGAAGTGGGAAGAGTAACTTGCTGCTGCACAGTCCCTCAGAGCAGATGCAGACTGAACACAGGTAGGACTGATCCCCCACACACGTCTCTCTGAGGTCTCCTTTCTCTCTCCTAAAGAAACAGCAGAGCCACAGTTTAGCTCTCTGCAGGCAACACCTGCTGCCTTCAGGGTCCAGGGATAGTCCCACACTGGTCTCCATTCTCCTCGATGCTTCACCTCCAGGTCTCCTGCACAGCGACTCTCTCCTCCCACCAGTCTGACCTCATCAGGCTCTGAAGAGAAACAAGAGAGTCATCAGAGAGAGAATAAAGAGAGTTTGATGAAATGAACCAATCACAGCTGCAGCTCCTCTATTTTATATTCTATTTACATGTATATCAAATTCAAATTCAAGGCTTGTATTGTCATATACACATGAGCTACAGGTTAGAAATGGCAATGAGACATTTTGAGGAAAAAGTCAACATTTCGAGGGAAAGTCAACTTTGGTGGACAAAATCAAATTCTAAAAGAAAAGTAACATTTTGAGAAGAAAGTCAAATTTGTGAAAGAAGTCGTATATCTAAATACAATATGATATGTACAAGAACAGAATTTTGAAATTAAATTATGTACATTAAGACAAAATTAAAAACTGTTTATTGCGGTGATAACTATTGATATAAATAAGTAGATTGCAAGATGAGACTTCTTGCAGTTATTTCTATTTTTGTATTTCATTATATATGTTGCATTGTTGGAGGAGCTCAGGTCAGGAGAATTTCATTGCCATTTCTACACTGTAGCTCATGACAATAAAACCTTTGAATCTTTGAATCTTCTACCTGAGCATGTGAGGCTAACAGCTCTGCCAGGTGAGCAGGTGTTTCTCTCTGAGGCTGAGCTACAGTCCAGGAGAGCAGACTCATGGCCTCCACACTGGAACTCTTTGGTCCCCATTGGAGCCTCCCCTTCTCCATAGAGCGCCCCCTGGAGGACTGAAGGAGCCCCACAGCCCAGCTGCCTGCAGACCACCTGAGCATCCTGCTGGTCAAAGTCAGCCTCACACACTGAGGACCAGGACGGGTCAGACTGGTTAGACTGGTTAGACTTCACCTCCAGTCTACCTGAACACAGACTGGTCCCATTCACCAGCCTGACAGAGTCTGGAGAGGACAGAAGATAAAACTGAGGTATAATTTGTATTGTATTTTAATTTGTATTCTTTATCTTTTATTTCTATTTTCTTTTTTGATATTTATTAAAAATTCAAAATTTGAGAAAAAAGTTAAATTTTTAGGAAAATGTTAAATGTTTAGAAATGTGTCAAATCTGGAGAAATAAGTGACATTTTTATTAAAAAGTCAACATTTGGAGGGAAAAGTCAAAGGAGCTTACCTGAACAGGTAAGAGTCAGGAAGTGGGAAGAGGATCTTGCTGCTGCACACTCCCTCAGAGCAGATCCAGACTCAACACATTCAGATCTGATCCTCCAAACGGATCTCCTTGAGGACTCCTCTCTCTCTCCCACAGAAACAGCAGAGCCACAGTCCAGATCTCTGCAGAGAACACCTGCTGCCTCCAGGGTCCATGGAGAGCTCTTCACTGGTCTCCATTCTCCTCGATGCCTCACCTCCAGGTCTCCTGAACAGCGACTCTGTTCCCTCACCAGTCTGACCGGCTCTGAAGAGAAACAAGAGAGAGGATACATTGAGTTTGATGAAATGAACCAATCACAGCTGCAGCTCCTCTATTTTATATGATATGTACATGTGTATCATATTAAATTCAAAGCTTGTATTGTTGTATGCAGCTGAGCTACAGGTTAGAAATGGCAATAAAGAATTTTGAGAAAAAAATCCAAAATTTGAGGAAAAAGTCAACTTTTGAGAAAAAAGTCAGCTTTAGAGAAATGAACTGGTTAGACTGGTCAGAGTTCACCTCCAGTCTACCTGAGCACAGACCACTCCATCCAAAATGTTCTTAACCTGTTAAGCCCCAAGCCTGTTTTTCAGGTCTCAGGCTCGAATTGACATGCCCAGAATAAATGACTATATCTTGACTTCTAAAAGGGGTACATTAATAATCTTTTTTTCTCAAAGACTCACCTGTGAGTTGGATGTAGGAGAGTCAGAATCAATATAGATCTGGATAGTAGACAAAAACATTTAGGAATCCAAAACTAAGCACTGAAATCCTGGTCCACCCATTGATTACTGCAATGCACTTCTGACTTGCCTTCCCATCAAACTCCTCAATAGACTACATATCCGACAGTCTGCTTCCATAACAGCATTCAAAACCCAACTCAAAATACACCTGTTCAACCTGGCATTCCCATTATAAACTGCACCCTGTGTTACCATATGCCCTTTAAGGTGTCCTTGAGTGCTATGAAAGGCGCCCCCCCAAATAAAATGTATTATTATTATTTGTATAAGTACCCTGTATCAAGATTGATGTAAAACAAGTGAAATGTGACCCCACCTCTGGGGTCATTTGGGTCTGTTTGCCATATGTCTGGAACCCATTGGTCGATTGTGGTGATTGACACCTCTTTTGAACCATTAGAGCCAATAGAATCCAGGAGAAGTTCCTAAATCCATCTTAACATTACCATTGAGGATTGAGAGTGATGCGCACACAGGCCGGCGGGGGCAATCGGGCTCAACAGGTTAAATCTCAATCTCTACATGTATGGCAGCCCTTCCATTACCGTGTCTGTTGAATTCCAACACAGTGAAATGTTTTGAGTAGTTTATAGAATAAAATAAAAAACACATTCATTTTACAGAAACACATGCCTAAATAGTACAACCAGAGAAACTGATAATGCCTCAGAGCTGTATCATGAACCAATATTTCAGAGAATCAAACTGGAGTCAGTTCCAACATGAGTTCTTCTTAACGACAGATCTTTAAATGGGCTATATTACTGGTTCTGCCTCTCTTCATGGCACAATGGGGAAAGCAGTAGTAAGGTATGACCGAGGGTACGTACTGTGAACAGCATATTTCATTTAATTATTATTTATTTATTATTATTATTATAATTTTTTTTGTATTTAGTATTTTATTTTACTTTTTTAAGTTGTATTGTATTTTATTCTTTATCTTTTATTTCTATTTATTTTAATTTATTAATATTTTATTTATTTCCAAAATTGTCATAAATTACCCCTGATTTTGATTGCTATGAATGTCTCCTTAACACGTGTGTGTGTGTGTGCGTGTGCGTGTGCGTGCGTGTGTGTGTGTGTGTGTGTGTGTGTGTGTGTGTGTGTGTGTGTGTTGGAGTAATAATCACTTTCCACTTTGACAGACTTGAGCTGAATGTGTGTTTTAAAATCTACAAGAGAGAGAGAGAGAGAGAGAGAGAGAGAGAGAGAGAGAGAGAGAGAGAGAGAGAGAGAGAGAGAGAGAGGAGAGAGAGAGAGAGAGAGAGAGAGAGAGAGAGAGAGAGAGAGAGAGACAGAGAGAGAGAGAGAGAGAGAGAGACAGAGAGAGAGAGAGAGGACTCACCTTGAGCGAAACTCAGACTGAGCGAGCAGAGCAGGAGGAGAGGAATCATCTCAACAACCTGCACAGAAACAGAGAACAGGAAGTGATATCGTTTATAAAAGGAGAAATATATCAACTCCTGATCGGTGTTGTGCAAACAGGAAGAGAATGAAGTACTTTGACCCAATTCCGATATTCAAGCTAAACTTTAAAAGGTCAACTATTGTACAACATCCACTTATTCATGTTTTTTCTAAATAAACATGTGCCTCTGTTAAGAGATTCTGAAAGTGTCCAGAACAAAGACCCTCTCTTTCCGTCCTGATCCATCTTCATAAAAACCTGTCTGAAAATCCGCTGATCAGATTTTGGTCTATATATAGAGTATATTGTTGCTCTATCGCTCTTTTGTTGAGATCTCCATATTAGGTTGAATACTTAAAACGAAAGTTAATTATAATCAAATATAATCCATTGTATTCTTGTATAACCCACAATGAAAATGCTTAATATTTGATGGTTTTCTATATATTTACACTATAAACAAAACACAAGTGGTTTGTTAAATTGAGTGTAAGGCCTTTAATGGTTTATGTGTGTCACTGATAAGAGAGGAGAGACAGTCTCTTCCCTCTTCCCTCACAGCAGTACACAGGGAGGGGGGCTCCTGACTTAAGGTGAAATAGACTGAGGCCCCAAAAAGGTGTTTATGCCATAGCCGAGAATAATATTTTCCAGCCCTGCACGCTAGAGGTCATGAACTTTTTACACATACATGGAAGGGTGTGTCTTATGCCATAGCCATAGAATATGTCAGGACAAGTCCAGTCCTGTACATCAGAGGCCATGCCCAGTTTCCACAAATATGGGTATGGAGGAGGTGTCTTTAGGCTTTTCTGTCCTGTTTTTGGGCATAAAGACACTGGCAGAGAGGGAGCAATCACAAGAGAGAGAGAGAGAGAGAGAGAGAGGGAGAGAGGGGAGGGGTTCCCCCGGTATGCCCTCTGCCGGTAAAGCTCTCTCCCTGGAGAGCTGGGTTTTTCCTTGCTAAAGGTTCTCTTAAACTTGGTAAATATCGCTTGAATTTCTTTGTTGAATGCGGAGTGAAATTCTTGGTTGAAAGCTGAATTAATTGATGTGAATTGATGTGTGTTGAACGTTTAGTACCCTTCCACCTGTGAGGAAAGGCCATCCGAATTCATGCGGGACTACAGGTGTATATCTGTCAGACGATTTTAAATATCACAACTGAATTGGACAGTTGAAGTTACAATTTAGTGTAATATATGTAAAACTGTGAATTGAGGTTTCATATTAGAACATGACCAGAGCATGATAAGTTTTGTAGGATTGTCATGTTGTAACGAGAGAAGGTAAAAACCCTGTATAGGCAAGGCAAGGCAAGTTTATTTATATCTCACTTTTCAACGCAAGGCAATTCAAAGTGCTTTACAAAAAAAATGAAAGACATTAAGCATTAAAAAAGAAAAGCTAATAAAATAAACTTTAAGGAAAAATACATCGATAAAAGTTACAGTGCAGTTTAAGATGTGAATAGTTCAATTAAAAGCAGCCACAAAGAGAAAAGTTTTCCTGCTGGATTTAAAAGCAGTCAGAGTCGCAGCGGACCTGCAGGTTTCTGGAAGTTAGCTCCAGATGTTTGGAGCATAATAACTGAACGCTGCTTCTCCATGTTTAGTTCTGACTCTGGGGACAGGAAGCTGACCAGTCCCTGAAGACCTGAGAGATCTGTCTCTGGGGACAGGAAGCTGACCAGTCCCTGAAGACCTGAGAGATCTGACTCTGGGGACAGGAAGCTGACCAGTCCCTGAAGACCTGAGAGATCTGTCTCTGGGGACAGGAAGCTGACCAGTCCCTGAAGACCTGAGAGATCTGTCTCTGGGGACAGGAAGCTGACCAGTCCCTGAAGACCTGAGAGATCTGTCTCTGGGGACAGGAAGCTGACCAGTCCCTGAAGACCTGAGAGATCTGGATGCTTCATAGTTTAGCAGGAGGTCAGAGATGTATTCTGGGCCTAAACCATTCAGTGCTTTATAAACCAGCAGCAGTATTTAGAAATCTATTCTTTGACGCACAGGAAGCCAGTGTAAAGACTTCAGAGCAGGAGTGATGTGATCCACTTTCTTAGTGTCAGTGAGGACTCGAGCAGCGGCGTTCTGAATCAGCTGCAGCTTCCTCATAGATGTTTTAGTGAGACCTGTGAAGACACCATTGCAGTAGTCGAGTCTACTGAAGATAAAGGCATGGACAAGTTTTTCCAAATCCTGCTGTGACATTAGTCTTTAATCCTAGATATGTTCTTTAGGTGATAGTAGGCTGATTTAGTAACTGTTTTAATGTGACTGTTGAAACTCAGGTCAGAGTCCATGACTACACCTAGATGTCTGGCTTTATCTGTTGTTTTGAACATTGCAGACTGAAGCTCAGCGCTAACTTTTAAACGTTCTGCCTTGGCTCCAAAAACCATTACCTTAGTTTTATCTTTGTTTAATTGGAGAAAGTTCTGACACATCCAGTCATTGATTGGTTCAATGCACTTACTCAGTGTTTGAATTGGAGCATAGTCTCCTGGTGAAATTGTTATGTCAATTTGTGTGTCATCTGCATAGCTATGGTAACTTATTTTGTTGTTCTTCATTATCTGAGCCAGTGGTAGCATGTAGATGTTAAAGAGAAGAGGTCCCAAGATGGAGCCTTGAGGAACCCCACATGTCATATTTGTCAACTCAGATGTGTATTTACCTATAGAAACAAAGTTGTTTCTATCCTTTAAGTAGGATTCAAACCAATTTAGAACTGTTTCCGAAAAGTCCCACCCAGTTTTCCAGTCGGTCTAGTAATATGCTGTGGTCAACAGTGTCAAACGCAGCACTGAGATCTAATAATACTAACACTGAAGTTCTGCCACTGTCTATGTTTAAGTGGATGTCATTAAAGACCTTTACAAGAGCAGTCTCAGTGCTGTGGTTTGGAAGAAAGCCTGACTGGAACACATCGAAAACAACTATTTAAATGCAAGAAATTACTCAACCGTTGAAAAACAACTTCTTCAATGATCTTACCTAGAAATGGGTTGTTTGATATGGGCCTGTAATTGTTCATTACTGAAGCATCTAGATTATTCTTTTTTAAGAGCGGTTTAATGACTGCAGTTTCAGGGCCTGTGGAAAAACACCTGAGTGAAGAGATTTGTTTACTATATGAAGTAGTTCTGAGGCCATGCAAGGGAAAACATCTTTGAAAAATCCTGTTGGAATAATATCAAGGCAGCAGGAGGAGGATTTCAGAAGTTGTATAATGTCCTCTAGGTTTTTATCATTAATCTGATGGAATTGTGTCATGATGTCTGAATTGATGTTAAGTGGACACAGAGACAACACATTTGCTGTTCCTGATGCAGAGGCACTGACTGCTTGTCTGATTTTCTGAATGTTGTCAGTGAAAAAGGCAAAGTCATTGCACGCCCTGGTGGTTAGAAATTCAGAGGCCACTGACACTGGGGGGTTAGTTAGTCTGTCGACGGGAGCAAGCAAGGCACGTGCGTTGTTTTTGTTTTTGGTAATGACGTCAGAGAAGAATGATTGTCGTGCGTTTTTCAATTCCAAATTATAAAGGCCAAGTTTCTCTTTATAGATTTCAAAGTGAACCTGGAGATTTGTTTTTCGCCACCTGCGTTCAGCTTTTCGACATTCTCTTTTTTCTGCTCTCACGGTCATGGCCTTTCTCAATGGAGATATTTTCTTCCCAGTCACTTCCTTTACCTTAATTGGAGCAATGGCATCTATAACATTTTGAATTTTTTAATTAAAATGATCTACTAGCTCATCTACTGAGGTGTTAGCAGGGGCAAGTGTGGAAGTAAACATTTCCCTAGTGTTTTCAGTTAAATATCGCTTTGTGGTTACCTCTTTTTGAACACTTGTGTGAACAGAAACAGAGCTCTCAAAGAAAACACAGGAATGGTCAGACAGTGCAACATCAGTCACCACAACCTTAGAGATATTCAGACCCTTTGAGATAATTAAGTCCAGACTGTGCCCCTTATTGTGCGTGGGCTCCGTCACATGCTGAGTCAGCCCATAGCTATCAAGAACACAAAACAGTTCTGTAGCCCCTCTGTCCTGGGGGTCGTCAACATGGATGTTAAAATCACCAACAATGACTAGACGGTCAAAGTCAATACACACTATAGACAGCAGTTCAGTAAAGTCATCAAAAAGCTTGCACAGTATTTGGGTGGTCTATAGATATTTAGAAACAGAGCTCGAGAGCAGCATTTCAGCTGAAGGGCCACATATTCAAAAGAATCAAAGTTTCCATACGATGTCTTCCTGCATTGAATGGAATCATTGAACAGAATAGCAACTCCACCCCCTTTCTTATGCATCCTTTCCTGACTCATAAAACTAAAGTTGGGAGGGGTTGATTCGATAAGAACAGCTGCACTGTTATTTTGTTCAATCCAAGTTTCTGTTAAAAACATAAAATCAAGATTTTGCTCAGTGATAAAATCATTGATTAAAAATGTTTTTCGTGCCAAAGACCTGACATTTAATAAAGCTAGTTTAAGTTCGTTAAACACACTATCAGTCAGGTTTTTTGTAACAAGCTGTGGCTGACATGGAATCACTGCTACATTAGATAAACTCACACAAACGTTTGGGCGCTTCCTGTATCTAAGATGATTCACCGCTTTTAATCTATTACCTATAAACACAGATATCGCCAAAGCTACTGGCAGGCAGGGCCCCGGCATGTCCTGGAAAGTGTTGAGAGTGCCATACGTCCTTGAGCCTGGGACCCAGCATATATCAGTTTGCAGCGTTTTGTACACACACATCCCTATCAGGCTTTGAAAGGGAGGGAGGACCCACCACCCTGCTCCTCTCATCATAGGAGGGCAGGGTGAGGGCTACGCTGTAGGAAGGGGGGTTTGGAAATCTGCTTCCATCTTCCTTGTATTGTTTTGGTTTGGATGATTGTGGTAGGCATGGTGATGAAGCCGGGGGAGATGGTGCGCATCTCTGCTTCGGTGATTTTGGAGGGCGTCGTTGAGGGGCGGGGGTAAAGGACATGCTGCCAACCCTGCGTGTCGCCTTCATGCGGTCATCGAACTCCAGGGGGGTGGGCGAGGGTGAAAGGGTGAGTGGAGAGTAGAGAGAGCTGGGGGATGAATGAAGAGTATCCTCAAAGGCGTTGACAGGGAGGGTGACGGGCAGTGGAGACTCCTCCATGTGTGTCATAGGTCTCCCATAATCAGAACATTCCTCAGGCGGGTGCAGTGATACTTCTTCAGGGTTTTCTGCGCGATGTGTTGTCTCTTTCTCCTGTGTTGATTCCTCTTGCCGCTTGTCCTTGGCAGAGGGAACAGATTGATGACGCAGGCAGTTGAATATGTTAGAGATAAACAATTTCACTCCTGACTTGTTCAGGCAAACTCCATTTGCCTTGAAAAGATGTCTGCGATCCCAGAACAAGTTAAAATTGTCAATAAAATGCACAGAATGGTCAGTACAGACAGTTGAAAGCCAGGTGTTCAGTGCAGACAATCTGCTGACTCTCTCCACTCCTCTTCTGACTGGCGGCAGAGGGCCACTGATGAACACCTCTGCATTTAGATAGCTGGCAGTTTCCAACAGACATTTAAAGTCTTCTTTCAGCACTTCTGACTCTTGTTTCTCAACATCATTTGTTCCAATGTGCAGAACCACATTCTTCACAGTCGGATGTTCAGCCCCAATATGCAGGATCTTCTCAGCCAAGTCAGAGACCACATCCTTGGGAAAACAGAGTACTTTGGTGTTGTTCTTACTAGACAGACCTTTTACATCTCTTACAGCAGAGTCGCCCACAATCAGAGTTTCAGGCCCAGTCGTTAGCTTTCCCTCTAGCCTTTTACTTTTGGAGTAGCTATTGGTCCTTACCCTGTCGTGTGAAGAGGACAGGTTATCCAGGTCATCAGAAAGAGATCTCCGGCTCTCAGTCAGCGGAGCGTATCTGTTCTGGATTGGCACACTTGGTGGTTTAGGAGGATTGTTTGTAGTTCTCCCTTTAGCAGCTGTCCACGGCTGTTTAGGGGTTGAAGAGGCGCTCTTCCTGGGTGATAACAATGCAGGCCAGCCGGTCGCATCACAGATTTCAGAGCGCTGGGCTCTGCCTGTTATCCGTCCTCCCAAATCCCATGGAAATGATTTACTCTTCGGCTTTGCACCCAGAGAGTTCCAGGGAGGACCACCACTTGTAGCTGTATTACCCGGTACACAGCCCTCCTGTTCCTTGGAATCCTTGTAGCTGCTAACTAGCTGTGAGTTAGCATACCCTTCTCCATTATTTTGCAACACTGGTAAAGTGGTGTCATTCCCAAGACATAGTTCATTCACTTCCACGTTAACTTCCAACCGTTGCATTTTCATTTCCAGCACGGCCATCTTCTGTATCAGTTTGTGGAAGTCATCTGTAGAGAACGGAGGCATTTTGCTACCAACTAGCTTAAGCTAAATAGCATGCAGTAGCCTACCAGGCTTTAGCTGTTGCTAGGCCACGCTACTGTAAGACTGAGGTCGTCATAAAAATGTTGAAATATGGCTGAAAACCTCCGTCTATTTACGAAGATGACCTGTCCCAGTGATCGGTTAATGTCCAGGAGCCGCTGCTCGAAGTTTTCAGAGAATAAGAATAGGAAAATCAGCATAAAAAGTAAGCAGAGGCAGGAGCGAGCAGAAAAGCGTCTGCACTGCAAGAAAGATAAGATGTATAAGTGTGGACCTATTTTTCTTCAAATACCAGGAGTTAATAGAGGTGAGATATTGCCGACGTTGGTGGATCTGAGCCAACCAGTAAACTTACATAGACTCAATAACTTCTGGAAGGTCAATTAGTAGGTCTGAGTCATTTGTCAGGATAAATGATCAGCCATCTCGACTCCCAAGACTTGTTATGCATTGACAAGGTTTTAAAATACGCTTTAAGTGTTTTACTACTAGTGCCAGTAGATTTAAATGGGTGTAAATGGTCCCAAGTGTCACTTTTATCAATGTGAGTCTTATCGTTTCGTTTTATCACTGTGGGTACATTCCTGCCCCCCCAAAAATGGCTCCTCCGGTCGCAAAACACATGCAGATACAGAAAAAAGTAAACATTTTACACAATTTAAGAGTAATCAATGCACAAATGTGAGACAGACCAAAAAGTAACTTCTCACCTTGTAAAGAGAACAAACTAAACTAAACCCAGCTGCTCCTGTTGGGTTATCAATTGAAAACTTTTCCGAAAAAAGAGAGAGACCTCCAGACAGAAGTCCCCGGATGTTTGAGACTCTCAGCTGTTTCAGCTGCTCCTCTTCCTCCGCTCTGCAGCGAGTTCAAATCCACCGCAGATCCGATGTGTCCCGACATAAGAGAGGACGCCTCCCCCAAAAATACACCGCCCAGTGCGGGGAGAGAGAGAGGGGGAGAGGGGGGGGGGCTGGTGGGGAAAGCCTGAGAGAGAGACTTAAAGAGAAAGGGAGGAGTCTGGAGGTGTCTCTACTTTAAAGAGTCCTCTCCTGCTGATGTTCAGGTGTATATCAGTATGTAGTGTCTCTACTTTAAAGAGTGCTCTCCTGCTGATGTTCAGGTGTATATCAGTATGTAGTGTCTCTACTTTAAAGAGTCCTCTCCTGCTGATGTTCAGGTGTATATCAGTATGTAGTGTCTCTACTTTAAAGAGTCCTCTCCTGCTGATGTTCAGGTGTATATCAGTATGTAGTGTCTCTACTTTAAAGAGTCCTCTCCTGCTGATGTTCAGGTGTATATCAGTATGTAGTGTCTCTACTTTAAAGAGTCCTCTCCTGCTGATGTTCAGGTGTATATCAGTATGTAGTGTCTCTACTTTAAAGAGTACTCTCTAAAAGACTGAAACAACACTGTTGTGAAATAACACTTCTTTAAAAATGTCTTAATGTTGTTCCTGGCTGCTGCTTTTCATACGTTCCCTACCTTTCATAATGATGCCACTTATTTTAATACCTTTAATTTCTTGCTGTAGGGCGAATACAATGTTTCTGATCCTGTTTGAAAGAATCCTTCTTCTTGCAACACGTTTTTATGTTTTATTTCATTATCAGTAATGCAATACCTCCAGGGGAACACACACACACACACACACACACACATACATACACACACACACACACACACACACAGACACACACACACACACACAGACACACACACACACACACACACACACATACCATGTGCACATCACGTCAGGGGACTTACATTGACTTACATGCATTTCCTGGAGACTTATCCTAACCAAGTCTTCACCCTAAAATTAATGATTCCCTTATGGGGACCTCCAATTTGTCCCCATAAGGGAGGGGAGTCCCCACACGTGACTATGTAAACAGATGTAGGTCCCCACAAGTATAGTAATGCTAGTACACACACACACACACACACACACTGTGTCTCAGGAACACAAAAAGCTTTATCTTCATTGAAAAAACGTGGCAGTAAACTGTTTCTAAAGTTGCCTCTGAGTAAGAGCTACATTGTGTGTGTGTGTGTGTGTGTGTGTGTGTGTGTGTGTGTGTGTGTGTTTATGATGTCATGGTGTTGACAGGTTTATTTTAAAACTTTTTATATCCTAACCTACGTCCATAACTAAGGAGTGTGTGTGTTCGGATCAGACGTAGAGAGTGTGTGTTCAGTGAGACGTAGAGAGTGTGTGTTCTGTGAGACGTATAGAGTGTGTGTTCAGTGAGACGTAGAGAGTGTGTGTTCAGTGAGACGTAGAGAGTGTGTGTTCAGTGAGACGTAGAGAGTGTGTGTACAGCGAGATGTAGAGAGTGTGTGTTCAGCGAGATGTAGAGAGTGCGTGTGTTCACCTGTGAGTTGGCTGTAGAAGTGTCAGAGTAAATTCAGATGGAACATAGTCAAACAAATGTAATTCTAATCTCCGCTTAACAAAAACATTACTTATCGTGAAAACCACCCTCCAATGATGTGATAGTATCCCAGAAACCTTTAGGGATCAAAACCACAATATATCACCTTTTTGGAAAGTTCAGCCTAACCCCTTTTTGGACACATGCGTAATGCTGCGCCAGCTGCCAGTGAGACCGGCGCATCACACCTGTGCCGTAATGCGCCGGTGAATTTGAAGTGTACAGATTGTCCATCTTGTGACACTTATGCATTGCTACATCAATTGAGGAGGTTAACATACTTGCCCTGAAGCAATCTCTTTTATATTTACAACACTTATTCACGAGTGGGATGGGATGTCGGGCACATAATTGCAGCCTCCTAGGCGTGAGCACGCAGGAATTGTGACCATGTGCATTTCAAATACAATGCGTTTGAAATGTACAAGGTCACATCTCGACGATGCCCGGGGCTTCATGCATGTTATGATGGATTACTCACCCGGCCTGCTTCATCTCTCGCGGCAGCGATTTTCATGCCAATCCGAGCAACGCTTTAACATTTATTTGAAAGATCATGTTTGTTTGAAAAGAGCGGGAAAACTGTGAAATTGTCCAAATGTCTCAATTTTGACACCTCTGAATCCGAGGGTTGGAGGCATGACACGGTTCAAGTGTGGGCTTCCAGTCCCAGTGCATTGTGGAGATATGACCTTGTACATTTGAAGTGTACAGTACACTACAAATACATGACAGCAGGATATCAGGTCTGGATGTGGACAGTACACCTCAAATACATCACTACATGACCTGTGGTATTTAAAATGTACAAGGTCATGTTTCAAAGATGGCAAGGGCTACATGCATGTCACTTTGAATTCGTCATCTGTGGGGCCACTGTTCTCAGCAGCATTTTGTGCAGATATGTATTTGAAGTGGAAAAAAACTTCAAATACCAGAGGCAATATGGTTATGTATTTGAAATGTACAGGCTCTTAACTCCAATATGCCAAGGGCTACATGAACATCACTTTGCATTAGTCATCCGTGGGGCCACTGTTCTCAGTACACCAACTATCATGCACATCGTGAAAAGTATCAGCTTCGTGGTACCTTGCAATGTTGAAATATGTCCCTGTCCAATTCAAATACATTTGCAGTGTCTTGTGTATTTGAAGTGTACTGGCCACTTCAAATACACAAGACACTGCAGACATTTATTCGAATTGAACAGTACACTAAGTACACTAGAGAAAAAATGCAATGCTTTTTTAGGGACCACGTTTTGACTTTCATCAGATTTAGATTTATTTTCAAAACATTTGACTATTCTCAGATTTAGATTTTTTTTCTCAGATTTAGATTTGTTTTTTCTCGAAATTTGAGCAAGTTTGAGTGTGTGTGTGTGTGTGTGTGTGTGTGTGTGTGTGTGAGTGTGTGTGTGTGTGTGTGTGTGTGAGTGTGTGTGTATGTGAGTGTGTGTGTGTGTGTGTGAGTGTGTGTGTGTTTTTGCATGTATATGTCTGTTTGAGTGTGTGTGTGTGTGTGTGTGTGTGTGTGTGTGTATGTGAGTGTGTGTGTGTGTGTGTGTGTGTGAGTGTGTGTGTGTTTTTGCATGTATATGTCTGTTTGAGTGTGTGTGTGTGTGTGTGTGTGTGTGTGTGTGTGTGTGTGTGTGTGTGTGTGTGTGTGTGTGTGTGTGTGTGTGTGTGTGTGTGTGTGTGTGTGTGTGTGTGTCATGGCCTGGCTCTTGGCCATAATAAAAAGTGCGGAAGGGACAAGAATATATATAAGAAAATATATTTATTAACCAGAACTCAACAGGAACCAAAACTAACATAAACGCAAGGCAAAAGTATAAACGAGTGGCCGCTCCCAGAACAGGT
This sequence comes from Champsocephalus esox, assembly GCA_036324585.1. Taxonomy (NCBI): domain Eukaryota; kingdom Metazoa; phylum Chordata; class Actinopteri; order Perciformes; family Channichthyidae; genus Champsocephalus; species Champsocephalus esox. Next base: position 2,109,254 of record CM070483.1, read on the forward strand.
CCTCCGCGGAGAGAGAGCTCGAGACTCTGGCTCACGCCTTTAAATCCTCCAGTGCCAGCAGCCAGGTGTCCTCAATCAGCGCTGACACAAACAGAGGGAGAACATTAAAGGGCCATACTCACACCACAGGAGACAGTAAAGCAGGGGTCGTCACAGTGTGTGTGTGTGTGTGTGTGTGTGTGTGTGTGTGTGTGTGTGTGTGTGTGTGTTTATGTGTGTATGTTATATTTCGTTATTTATTCAGATATTTCATAGTATGTGTTAGAGTGCTGGTTTGTGTGGTCTAAGCAGACATGTGCTATGAATAATCACAGGCACTACTAGGACACTTTGTGTTAGCAGGACAGGGTCAGTGTGCTGCAGAGTGGAAGTGTTTCTGGAGAGCTCAAACAATCCAACTATTTTACAAAAACAGAACTTGTGTTAAATCTATGTTTCAACACAGCACCCCTGCAGTTGTTCTGGGGTACTGCACTAGCTCACGCATATTAACACTGTAATTCAGGTTTTTATAAAAAAATGCAGTTTTTTTGCTGTGACACACACTAACACTCACACACACACACACACACACACACACACACACACTAACACTCACACACACACACACACACACACACACACACACACACATACACACACACACACACACACACACACGGATGCACCTATACATGCACACACACAAACAAACAAACACTCAAACACATTCACACACAAACACAAAAAAACAGCAACATTTTTTTAACATATTCTTTGTAAAAACATGAATTATCGGGACAATCTGACTTCCAATCAAAAAGCTCGGGGTTCGAACCGGCCTACAAGGCAGCGGCCACTGCATATCAAATCATCAACATTTATTTGTAGAGCCCAATATCACAAAACAGGTTTGTATCAGTGGGCTTTAGGGATTCAAAACAAACAACATAACTGTAAATAATAATATTACAGCAAAATGGAAAGACAATATTGTGTAAAACACAAATAGAAATAAAACAAAATAAAATAAGGTACCATAAAATAAAATAAATACCATGTAATGCCAGCTCTATCTTAAGACTTTAAGACTGTTTGTTACAGTGAATGGTCGGCACATGCTCTGACCTATTGGCCAGCTCCAACCACTGAGCTATCTGGACGCATGAACAAATGTTTTAAGTGTGATCATTTTGCACTGTGAAGAAAGATATTTCCTGAATGAACTGGTTCTTGAACTTTTACTCAGAATTCGACTTTTATCACATATTTTGTTTTTTATCATCATTTGACTTTTAAACTCAGATTTAGATTTTTTTCTCCGATTTCTTATTTTTTTTCTCAGAATTTGACTTTTTTCCTGTAAATGTTCACAACCACCGCCGCACCACCGCCGCACCACCGCCGCACCGCAGCAGCAGCACGGCGACCGGCACGGCGACCGGCACGGCGACCAGCACCGCGACCAACACGGCGACCAGCACGGCGACCAACACGGCGACCAGCACCGCGACCAACACAGCGACCAACACGGCGACCAACACAGCGAACACAGCGACGACAGAGGCAACAGAACATAATATTACAAGGACAAGGATTTATTTGCTTTTAGGACTTATTTGAGCAAATAGTGGCACCCAGAAAGAGGCAGTAAGCTTGAAGACGCCGTGGAAATGGTTTTCGCTGACTCTCCGTCAGAAGATGAGGATCTACTTCGGCCAAAATCAGACCCTGATTATGAACTTCGGGAAAGGTATGTACTCTCTCTGTTCATGTGTATTTGGTGTAGCCTAATAGTATTCATCTATAGTAATTGCAAAATACACTTTCAAAATACAACATGGACGCCGCTTTGTTGTTGAAGCGTAATCGTTCCGTTAGAAACAAACAATGGGAACATCATGTTGGTGAACACGTATCAATATATTAATTGTATTTCGTGACTATAACACAGCAGTATATAAATAAAGCTGTATTGTATATCAACCCAGTATATATATATATATATAGTATATATATATATATATATATATATACTGTATATAGACTGGGTTGATATATATATACTGTTATTCCACACACGCCAAATGGATGCTGTTTTGTAGTTCTACAGAAATGGACTATTAGCAGTTTATAAATAAAACTGTATTGTATATCAGTATATATATATATATATATAAATATATATATATATATATATATATAAATACATTATACATATACACTATAGCGTGTGTGAAATAACAGTATACACATATGTGTATACTGTTATTTCACACACGCTAAATGGAGGAATTATTTCTGATTTGAGTTACATTTTTGAAAGAATAAGCCAGTGAAGTAAACAAAGTAATTGTTTTTTCCACATTTGTTTTCACAGTGATGAAGACGAGTATCAAATGGCTTCACAGCCATCAACATCTGCCTCATCCGAGCTACGACGTGCATCAGATCAGCATACAGTTGCCCCAGAGCCATCAACAGCCAAGCTACGCCGCCGGACGTCTGCACCAGCACTAACTCAGCCTCCCTCTGCATCTTCTGATTCAGTGGACAGACCGTCAGGAGGAAAGTGAAACGGGCTGGTGTGTGGCAGATTGTTACCATTCCTGACGCTGTGGTGGACTACAACAGAAGCATGGGCTGCGTGGATGTGTCCGATGCTTTGATTGGGTACTACAGCGTTCACCACAAAACCATGAAATGGTACAAGACTTTTTTTATCACTTTCTGGACATTGCAGTGGGGAACAGCTTCCTTCTCCACAAGGAGCTGCACAAGATGAGGGGTGACCCCGGCAGGACGAACCGCACACCCAGAAGTCCTTCAGGGAGCAGCTTGCTGCAGACATGAGGGGTGAAGTCCCTGCAGCACCACCACCACCACTCCCTCCCCCCCCACCCCATCATCACTCGTATGCACTCCCAAGTATTATGGGGGAGATGCCACCGCGCTCAGGAGGTGCTCTGATGCTGGCAACAAACCGGTGAAGACACCTATCTACTGCACTAAGTGCCTGGTCCATCTGTGCCTCAATTCAAAGAACTGTTTTGAGGCGTGGCATACCTCTGACTAAACACATTCAGGTTGTGTACATTTTTCTTTTTTGCTAGCGTTTACAAAAAAATGCTTGTGGTGTTATTTCGGCTTTAGAGTAGTTTTTTAGTGTTATTTTTGAAATAAATCTGCTCCTGTTGGAGACAAATGTATCCTATGTTTCCTCATTTTGATTGTGTAAGTAAACCTTCTGTGAAGCTGACAATTGAGCGGCCCGACCAAGCAAGGAGGCAGAGGCAGAACGTCCAAACATATAACCCGGTGTGGGCATTTATTAAATCAGACACATGATCGACGGCCTCAATCCGGCTGAACATGTGCACACCGTCACCAACCACAGGGATTTTACACCACACTACCAGCCTCCTAACAGACAGGGAAACAGAGCCTAAATACACACACACCCTAATCAACCAAGAAGCCACAGGTGAGGGGGGAGGAGACACCACAGGGCACCAGGTGCACACAATCAGCAACAGACATGGGGAAGGGGAACACTTTTCAGAATGAAACCAGGAACCAAAGACAGACAAACTAGTTACATAAATTACATATATTCCCCTGCTTCCTGTGCAATGTTTGTAGTGCTCTATTACCCGTAACGGAGGCAGAGATCTATGGGCCCAGAGATCACCTCCGTTACACCCTCCTAGAAGTGTTAGTCGGGTGATAAACATGTAAGGACTGTGGCAAAGTCCACACACACACAGACACACCATTTACATAAACAAAGAAATGTCATTTTTCTTCTTAGAAAAACACTTGTATTTGGATGGAATGATTACTTATAGTGATAATAAAATGATGTTTACAGTCTGGTACCTGAAAAAGGTCAAATGGCACTGATGGTATCCAAATGTGCCCAAAGGTAAACCTCTCTAAAAAGGTCTTGATACAGGGTACGTATCATATGTTGTACTTTGGGTTCCTAAAGTTGACCACACCATCATTCAAGGGTGGGTTTCACTAAGTCATGTGTTTTTAGGTGAAGGTAGGTTTTATGCTATGTTCCATCTGAATTTACTCAGAAACATCTTGATTGATTCTGACACTTCTACATCCAACTCACAGATGTACACTTGCTTTAATAAAATGAATTATTCATATAACCCTTTTTAGAAGTTAAGTTATAGTCATTTGTTTTGGGCATAGCATGTTCAAGCCTGAACCCTGAAAAACAGGCTCAGGGCTTAATAGGTTTTTAAAATAGAAATATAAGATAAAGCATACAATACACCAAACATTTAAAAATTAACTATTTCTTTACCTCAGTTTCATCTTCTATCCTTTCCAGACTCTGTCAGGCTGGTGAATGGGACCAGTCCGTGTTCAGGTAGACTGGAGGTGAACTCTAACCAGTCCAACCCGTCCAACCCGTCCTGGTCCTCAGTGTGTGAGGCTGACTTTGACCAGCAGGATGCTCAGGTGGTCTGCAGGCAGCTGGGCTGTGGGGCTCCTTCAGTCCTCCAGGGGGCGCTCTATGGAGAAGGGGAGGCTCCAATGGGGACCAAAGAGTTCCAGTGTGGAGGCCATGAGTCTGGTCTCCTGGACTGTAGCTCAGCCTCAGAGAGAAACATCTGCTCACCTGGCACAGCTGTTAGCCTCACCTGCTCAGGTAGAAGATTCAAAGGTTTTATTGTCATATGCACATAAGCTACAGGGTAGAAATGGCAATGAAATTCTCCTGACCTGAGCTCCTCCAGCAATGCAACCTATATAATAAAATACAAATATACAAAATGGTGCAAGAAGTCTCATCTTGCAATCTACTTATTTATATAAAAAGTTATCACCGCAATTAACAGTTTTTAATTTTGTCTTAATGTACATAATTGAATTTCATAATCTGTTCCTGTACATATCATATTGTATTTAGATGTATATAGACTTCTTGCACTATTTATTTTTAATACAAATTGGACTTTTTTATCCAATGTTGACTTTGTTCTCAGAAGTTTTTCCTCACATTTTTTACTTTCACTAAAGAAATTACTTTTTCCTCAACATGTTACGTTTCTTTTAGAAATAGATTTTGTCCACCAAAGTTCACTTTTTCCTCAGAATTGTGACTTTTCCTCGAAATTTGCATTTTCCTAAAATATTTGACTTTTTCCTCAACATTCCTCATTGCCATTTCCAACCTGTAGCTCAGGTGCATATTACAATAAAACCTTGGAATTTGAATTTGATAATCATGTAAATAGAATATAAAATGGAGGAGCTGCAGCTGTGATTGGTTCATTTCATCAAACTCTTCTCTGATGACTCTCTTGTTTCTCTTCAGAGCCGGTCAGACTGGTGGGAGGAGAGAGTCGCTGTGCAGGAGAACTGGAGGTGAAGCATCGAGGAGAATGGAGACCAGTGTGGGACTATCTCTGGACCCTGAAGACAGCAGGTGTTGCCTGCAGAGATCTCGACTGTGGCTCGGCTGTTTCTCTAGGAGACAGAGAGTCCTCAAAGAGATCCGTGTGGTGGATCTGTCCTCAATGTGTTCAGTCTGCATCTGCTCTGAGGGACTGTGCAGCATCAAGTTCCTCTTCCCACTTCATGACTCTTACCTGTTCCGGTAAGCTCCTTTAACTTTAACTCTTTTTTTAGAATTTGATTTTTTTCTCTTTGTTCTCAGAGTTTTTAACTTTTTCCTTGAAATTTTACTTTTCTTTTCGAATTAGATTTGTTTTTCTCCAAATTTTACTTTTTTCTTAGAATATGACTTGTTCCTCCAAAATTCGACTTTTCCTCGAAATTAGGACTTTTTCCTCAACTTTTCTCATTGCCATTTCTAACCTGTAGCTCAGGTGCATATTACAATCCAACCATTGCATTTTAATTTGATAAACATGTACCGTACTTTTCGAACTATAAGCCGCGACTTTTTTCCCCATTTTCTTTGTACAGCGAACGGCCACTAGGGAACTTCCTAAATCTATGGATTTTACAGGTAAAATTAACCACCTTTAACACTATGGGCTCTAGGACCGGTCCGCGCCCGCCACCTTTAAGCGGCGGGCTCCAGCAGGAAAAGCTGGAGGCCGGAAAAGAGCGAGACAGGTAGCACGCCAAAGTAAAAGTGGAACCGAGAGACAGAACGAGAGCAAGACAGACGGACAGTTTAGCTGCTGCGGCTTATATGCTGGTGCGCTTTAGAGTCCGAAAAGTACGGTGTATAGAAGATAAAATAGAGGAGCTGCAGCTGTGATTGGTTCATTTAATCAAACTCACTGTATTCTCTCTCTGTTGACTCTCTTGTTTCTCTCCAGATCCTGGTGAGGTCAGACTGGTGGGAGGAGAGATTTAACTTTTTCCTCAAAATTTAACGTTTTTTGAGAATTCCATTTTTTTTTCTCCAAATGTGGCTTTATTGAGGTTTCAATATTGAGTTGGATAATTCAAATGAAAGTTCATGAAATCAAATATAATCTTAGACAACCCACAATGAAAATGCATTGTATTTCATGTTGGTCTAGACTCACAATATTATACAAAATGTAAGTGGTTTGCAAAATTAAGTTTAAGGCCTTAACAGTTTATCACTATAGGTGTCACTGTTTAGCAGTACTAAGTACAAAGTACCGGAGCCCCAAAATGTGTTTAGGCCATACCATAGGAGACAAGTCTTGATCTGTCCAGTCCCGCACACCAGAGGTCATGACCTTTCCCCACATATGTAAGAAGGTGTGTCTTTGGTTTTCTGTCCTTGTGTGGAGCATAAAAGCTCTATAGCTGAGAGAGGAAAAGTACTCTAGATATTTTAATATTACCAACGGAAGAGGGCCGTTGACTTTAATATCACAACTGAATTTCACACCCGGTAATCTATGAGGGTTTTCCTCTGAATTCCAGTGGAAGAGGTTTTTAATGCAACTGAAGAGGGACTGTAGTGGCCAAAATCCCGAAAGGTTTTTCTTGTAACCTTCACCTCAACAGTTAATGTTCTCGGCCACATGTAGAGCTCGGGCCTTGGAAGCAGTGTCAGACTCGCAGTACACAACCCATTGGACGTTTTTGTTGCTTTTCAAGGTTTATTTCCAGCAAAACAAAATACGAAAACAATCCATCCATCCATCCATCTTCTCCCGCTTATCCGTGGTCGGGTCGCGGGGTAGCAGTTCCAGCAGAGAGCCCCAAACTTTCTTTTCCCTGGCAACATCAACCAGCTCTGACTGGGGGATCCCAAGGCGCTCCCAGGCCAGCGAAGAGATATAATCCCTCCACCTGGTCCTAGGTCTACCCCTCGGTCTCTTCCCAGCTGGACGTGCCTGGAACACCTCCCTAGGGAGGCGCCCAGGTGGCATCCTAACTAGGTGCCCGAACCACCTCAACTGGCTTCTTTCGACGCGAAGGAGGAGCGGCTCAACTCCGAGTCCCTCCCTGATGACCGAACTTCTCACCTTATCTCTAAGGGAGACACCAGCCACCCGGCGGAGGAAACCCATCTCGGCCGCTTGTATCCGCGATCTCGTTCTTTTTCGGTCATGACCCATCCTTCATGACCATAGGTGAGGGTAGGAACGAACATGGCCCGGTAGACAGAGAGCTTTGCCTTCCGGCTCAGCTCCCTTTTCGTCACAACGGTGCAGTAAAGCGACTGCAATACCGCTCCCGCTGCTCCGATTCTCCGGCCCATCTCACGCTCCATTGATCCCTCACTCGAGAACAAGACCCCGAGATACTTGAACTCCTTCACTTGGGGTAAGGACTCATTCGCTACTATTACAAAATACGAAAACAATATTTAACATAAACTTAAACATCAGATCCTAATAATCTGTCTTCTACTCAGCATAAGGTTGCGTCTGCGTGTCAATGACGGTATTGCTGCTGCCTGCTGCCCTCCCGTCACACACCGCACCTCCAACGTAAAGCCTTAGCCCCGCCCCCTTCACCTGAGCCCTGCTGCCCTCCCGTCACACACCGCACCTCCAACGTAAAGCCTTAGCCCCGCCCCCTTCACCTGAGCCCTGCTGCCCTCTCACTGAAACAGAAAAATGCATTAATCAAGGTTCCAAATACATCAAAACAAAATAAACTTAAATGCGGCTCCTACAGGGACAGTTGAAGAGAGATTTACCAAATACAATAAGAAATGTAAAACTGTGAATTGAGGTTTTTGATTAGTAATTTACCACAGCATGAAATATTTTTGTATGATTGTCACATTGTAACGAGAGAAGGTAAAAAGCCTGTAAAAGTGTGGACCGTTTTCTTCAAATAAAATCATCCCACCATTTTGGACTGGGATAACTTAAAATAAGTCTGCGCTGTCCTCTCCTGCTTTAAGGTAAGATTGCACAACTTCCACACTCACACTTAGGCAGGGCCACAGCTCATTACAGACACCAGAATCCTACGGGATCGCTTAGACGGATTTAGTGCGTTGTCTGAATTGAAACAGCCGTTAATTGAACCTGGTTCTTCAGAAGTTAGTAGAGGTGAGACCTTGCTGATCGATCCTGGCAGTAAAGTTACATAGACTCAAAAGCTTCTGTTAGGTCAATTAGTAGGTCTGCTTAACCTGTTAAACCTGTTATTTTTTTTCACGAAAAATAAAAAATGGCACAGAATTCATGGTAAAATACCCTTATTACTTATCGGATCGGAAGATATCGATTAGCAAGCTGAGATTCTACAGATTCCAGAAATGTAAGTAGCATCACTGAGCGATCACAACTCGCGGCATGGGAAGCGAATCCGGACATCACACCACATAGCTTTACGGAGCAAACACGGGACATTGTGTTACCTTTGCTGTTGTTCTGATCAAAAGTTGTGTTCAATGGCATTACAATGATAAAAACGCAGCTGAAGGTTAATCCAATGTGTCCGTGTCACTTTGAAATGATTACTGATAATCCATCTTTCCATTTTTATGTCAATGACGGAGTTTTCATATATAGCTGCTATGATAGCTACGAGAGTGTTTGGCAGTTTCCTGTTTCTGGCCTTCTGGCTGCGCATCACTCGTTCACCAATGGGTAATGTGTAGATGGATTTTAGGAACCTCCCCTCGATTCTATTCGCTCTAACGGTTAAAAAGATTATGTCAATCATCAAAATCGACCAATGGGTTCCAGAGACATGGCAAATACACTCAAGTGACCTCAGAGGTGGGGTTTTTTTCTAAACCTCTCTAAAAAGGTCAAAGGTCACTTTTTTTGCATCAATCTTGATACAGGGTACTTATTATATGTCCTAGTTAGGATTCCTAAAGCTTTTAGTCTCCGATCCCATCATTCAAGGCTGGTTTTCACTATAAGTAATGTTTTTTTTTGGATGGACACTATCATTTACATTTTTTTTACTACGTTCAATCTGAATTCACTATAAAATAAAATAAATTCTATATTGATTCTGACTTTTCTACATCCAACTCACAGGTTTATCATTGCTTTGAGAAAAAGATGATTGATTTACCCCTTTTAGAAGTGAAGATAATAGTCATTTGTTATATCTCTCACAGGCTCCGCCCTCAACTGGACTCTATGGGTACTACCCCGTGATCATATCATGCAAGCATTCATCCACTGAGAGTTCTATAAACTTGGCTATTAACTACCTGAAAAGTCTGGAGGCCTCGCCTCCTGACTTTTCTCTTCAGCGAGCAGGATTAAACAACCTGAGCAGTAAACGAGAGAAGAAAAGAAAGCATGGACTCGCCACTCCTCGAAGACCGGGCCTGTTCGACATGACCTGGCCTAATCGCGGGGGCTGATCCACACCGCCTGTGCTTCCAATGCCTGGGGCCTGACCACGCCGAGGACGGCCAAGGCCAGTCGCCGGCCTGCAACGCCTGCCGGATGATCTCTCTGCTAAACCACCAACATCGTGGGGATCAATTCCGGGTGAGGTTTGGTTCGCCGGAGGAGGCGGAGGATCAGGACCTCGAGGTGGTGGAGATGGGTGAACAGGATGACGAGGTGCCATTTGTGTTTGCCATCCCGAGGGGCCGGGCGGCCACGTTCACGGGGGAGGAAGGCGACGAGGACACCTCGTTGTCTGGTGCTTCCGGGTCCGACGGCCAGGAGGGTCCAGCACACAGGTCTGTGCGTCTGGACTTCCCAGCGGTGATGACCCTAGCATCGGAGCGTGTGGGCCTACCGGTCCCCCCCACCGCTGCCACCGAGGCCAGTAAGCCGCCTTCGACAGGGGTTTTACGGCCCGGTGCATCCGGCGCTGCCGGCCTTCATCTCGCCCCCCCGTTGCCAGATATCTGGCAGTGTGTGGAGGTGACGTGGCGGCAGCCATTGAGGACGAAGGCCCCAATAGCAGCCATCATCAGGGTGCAGGGCCGCTCAGACACGGCATGTCCTGGTGTGCCCCCCCTCGACGAGAGCCTGGCGGGCCCGTCTGCTTCTGCAGGCAGCTGGTTGGGGGGAGGGAAAGAAACCTCTGCCCCCGCTGTCGCGGGACCGAGACAGCTTAGAATATTTGGATAATATATTCAGGCGCGGGACACATATGGCAGCTGCGGCTAACAATCTCGGCGTGTTGGGTGTCCGGAGCGATTATCCGGACCGCTGCATTGGTCAGATGAACAATCTGATCCATGGGGTGGCCGCCGCAGTGGGGCGGGTGATGTCCTTTGCCACAGTGGCGTCGCGTCACGTGTGGTTAGGACTCACCGCCTTATCCAAGAAGGACCGAGAGGATCTCTTGGAGCTCCCGTGTCCACGGAGGAGCTCTTCGGGTCGATAACCTCGGTCACTCAGCGCTTCAGCCGCTTAGAGGAAGAGAGGGTGCAGCTTAGCCGCAGTCCAGCGCTCCGTCTTTTAACCTCTTTTCCTTTCTCTTTCTTGATCCTCCTTAGCAACCTTCATTATAGTCCTTGCCAGTGGTCTGTACTGCTGGATTAACAACGTGTCACATGTTAAGAATTTACAATCAGAATAGAGTATTCAACTAAGCCGTGTAATAAAAGTTGTTATTAGCCTTAACCTCTTAAGCCCCAAGGACCCGCCGAAATCACAACATCTGCAAGCAAAAGTGTCTGAGGGCTTCTTAATGGCCTACACAGTTGTTATGCTATACCACATTGCCCTTCACTTGATGTATAATGAGCTGCACTAACCTACATTTTAGCATGTAAAATGCCTAGCCATTCTTAAAGATGATGATCGTGGTGAAGATGATTATTAAATTAGGATTCAAAATCGAGAGCCGGCTGCATTTCCTCTCGTTCGTTTTTTTCGACTAAACAACATTATTTTGTTAAATAACAACATGGTGATGTTTTGTAAATGATTACATGTCTCTTATTTAGCACAGAGTATGATGCTATCTGTGACATATGGATATTTCAAAGATCCGCTATACAGTAGTACCAGACATACTGTACATCCAGCGTACTGTATCGAAGTTGATTTCACATGAGCTCCAGTGTGGAACCCCACTGCACCCCCTGGTGGATTGATGATCCATTGCAGCTGGCTTCACAATAATTACATTTATTTATCACAGGGGCGGTCTCAAGTCAGACTGGAGGCTGTCTCTTATCGGGGGCAGATCACGAGCCGATCACGGGCCGATCACGGCCCTCGCGTTTCAAACTGTCCAAATTAAGCTGCTACATCTGTAGGTCAGAGCATATGCCGACCTTTCTCTGGAACAAACTTTTTATCAGTGTCCAAACTTTTAAGAGTACATTGAAGACCTTCCTTTTTACCAAAACCGTAAGTTAGAGCTGGCATTAAATTGTATTTCTTTCATTTTATGGTACTTTATTTTATTGTTTTATATATTTTTATTTCTATTTGTGTTTTACACACTATCTTGTCTTTCCATTTTGCTGTAATATTATTGTTTACAATGATGTTTGTTTTTAATCCCTAAAGCCCACTGATACAAACCTGTTTTGTGATGTTGGGCTGCACAAATAAATGTTGAGGATTTCATATGCAGTGGCCGCTGCCTTTTAAGCCGGTTCGAACCCCGAGCTTTTTGATTGGAAGTCAGAATGTCCAGATAATTCAGGTTTTTAATTAAAAAAATAAAAAAATTTGCTGTTTTGTGTGTGTGTGAGTGTGTTTGAGTGTGTGTTTGTGTGAATTTGTTATAAAAATCTGAATTGCAGTGTTAATATTCGTGAGCTGTTGCAGTACCCCAGAACAACTGCAGGGGCGC
>CM070483.1:2126409-2141409 GCA_036324585.1 Champsocephalus esox
CTCTTTAAAGTAGAGACACTACACACTGATATACACCTGAACATCAGCAGGAGAGGACTCTTTAAAGTAGAGACACTACATACATTCATGGCAGTTTAAAATACAAATAAACAAAGAATACAGTTAAACAAAAGACTCCTTGTAAATCATATCTCCTTCAGATCCAAACCAATCAGTGAATGGGTTCCTTGTTAGGGTTAGTTCCTTGCGGAGGAAATGCCATTTCAGATATTAACGAGGCTGTGTTGTATGCATTTGTTCGGGGTGCTTTCCTGAAGCTGTGTTTGCCCCAAAGACTCTCCGCTTGGGTCAAAGTAAATTAAAATGTGGTGGTCCAGCTCCTGGAGGTTTTCCTCAGGAGACCCCCACCATGCGTCTGGTTTCCACAGAGCCTGATGCTGCCAGACACACTGAGTGATTACACAGTGTGTGTGTGTGTGTGTGTGTGTGTGTGTGTGTGTGTGTGTGTGTGTGTGTGTGTCAGAACAAAAGCACAGAGGGCTCATTCACATGTCTCCTGGATCCACTTTACGAGGAGCTTTGCGGGGGTCTATTGTCTCTCTGCTGCCGGATCGCCCAGCGTCCTTTCTCCATGCTGTCCTGGACATATTTCTATCATCAGAGTCTTCCCACAACGACGTCTGAGATGCAGAGCATTTTTGTATCTGCGTAAACAACACGATGCAGTCGGTCAACCAGTTTGGTTCACACTGAGATATGGGATGGAGTGTGATGACATTTATTTCAGCATTTCAAGTTCGCCAAAGTCCAGAGCTGCAGCTCCAGAAAGGAGTCAGATATAGACCAGGGGACACTAAAGAGTGAGGCACACAGCTGGGAGACCAGGGGACACTAAAGAGTGACGCACACAGCTGGGAGACCAGGGGACACTAAAGAGTGATGCACACAGCTGGAGACCAGGGGACACTAAAGAGTGAGGCACACAGCTGGGAGACCAGGGGACACTAAAGAGTGACGCACACAGCTGGAGACCAGGGGACACTAAAGAGTGAGGCACACAGCTGGAGACCAGGGGACACTAAAGAGTGAGGCACACAGCTGGAGACCAGGGGACACTAAAGAGTGACGCACACAGCTGGAGACCAGGGGACACTAAAGAGTGACGCACACAGCTGGGAGACCAGGGGACACTAAAGAGTGACGCACAGAGCTGGAGACCAGGGGACACTAAAGAGTGACGCACACAGCTGGGAGACCAGGGGACACTAAAGAGTGACGCACACAGCTGGAGACCAGGGGACACTAAAGAGTGACGCACACAGCTGGGAGACCAAGGGACACAAAAGAGTGACGCACACAGCTGGAGACCAGGGGACACTAAAGAGTGACGCACACAGCTGGGAGACCAGGGGACACTAAAGAGTGACGCACACAGCTGGGAGACCAGGGGACACTAAAGAGTGACGCACACAGCTGGGAGACCAGGGGACACTAAAGAGTGACGCACACAGCTGGGAGACCAGGGGACACTAAAGAGTGACGCACACAGCTGGGAGACCAGGGGACACTAAAGAGTGACGCACACAGCTGGGAGACCAGGGGACACTAAAGAGTGACGCACACAGCTGGGAGACCAGGGGACACTAAAGAGTGACGCACACAGCTGGGAGACCAGGGGACACTAAAGAGTGACGCACACAGCTGGGAGACATCAAGAAGGGGGTGATCCTTTCCTACTTCTCACTTGATTCATCAACTCAATGACCTTTTCCTGATGGCTTCATGTTAAAATCCTTCGAACTTCAGATCCGTTTAATTTAGCTGGAGATGCTCACAGAATGTACAAATTAAAGATAATGAAGCCAAATCTAGCTGGTTCTAATTTGCAAAATAGTTTTGTTGTTTGTCTTCACGACAATATTAGGAGATATTGTACTTTATAATATTCAATTCCCCATCATGGCGCTGCGTAGTCTCTCAGACCCAGGAAGCGTCTCCAAAGTGAGTCTTTCTTCTGTTGGTTCAGATGTGTCCATCCTTCTGGACCCACTGAGAGCAGCCCTCTTTAACAGTAAATACCCAGAATCCCCTCTTGTTGGCGCCTACTTTGGAAACTCGGGCAGCTCTAATGAACTCCTAACTTTATGGACTGTGTTGTGTAACTGTTTAACTGCGAGAGGGAGTTTCCTGCTTCTTCTTCTTTGTGCTGATGGAGCAGCTTCACAGTAACATCACAGGTTCATTGCCCTGACCCTAACCACCCTCCACCCAATTTAAACCTTCTGTACTGCACGTTAATGGAAACCTGAGCGCAGTAAAGCCTGATGTTCTTCTTCTGTGCCCTCGAGGTCCATCGTTGATCAAAAACTATTTTTTAAAAACTGTACGACTCAGGTCTTCAGGGACTGGTCAGCTTCCTGTCCCCAGAGACAGATCTCTCAGGTCTTCAGGGACTGGTCAGCTTCCTGTCCCCAGAGACAGATCTCTCAGGTCTTCAGGGACTGGTCAGCTTCCTGTCCCCAGAGACAGATCTCTCAGGTCTTCAGGGACTGGTCAGCTTCCTGTCCCCAGAGACAGATCTCTCAGGTCTTCAGGGACTGGTCAGCTTCCTGTCCCCAGAGACAGATCTCTCAGGTCTTCAGGGACTGGTCAGCTTCCTGTCCCCAGAGACAGATCTCTCAGGTCTTCAGGGACTGGTCAGCTTCCTGTCCCCAGAGTCAGATCTCTCAGGTCTTCAGGGACTGGTCAGCTTCCTGTCCCCAGAGACAGACCTCTCAGGTCTTCAGGGACTGGTCAGCTTCCTGTCCCCAGAGACAGATCTCTCAGGTCTTCAGGGACTGGTCAGCTTCCTGTCCCCAGAGACAGATCTCTCAGGTCTTCAGGGACTGGTCAGCTTCCTGTCCCCAGAGACAGATCTCTCAGGTCTTCAGGGACTGGTCAGCTTCCTGTCCCCAGAGACAGATCTCTCAGGTCTTCAGGGACTGGTCAGCTTCCTGTCCCCAGAGACAGATCTCTCAGGTCTTCAGGGACTGGTCAGCTTCCTGTCCCCAGAGACAGATCTCTCAGGTCTTCAGGGACTGGTCAGCTTCCTGTCCCCAGAGTCAGAACTAAACATGGAGAAGCAGCGTTCAGTTATTATGCTCCAAACATCTGGAACAAACTCCCAGAAACCTGCAGGTCCGCTGCAACTCGGACTACTTTCAGATCCAGCAAGAAGACTTTTCTTTTTGTCGCTGCTTCTAATTGAACTGTTCACATCTCAGACTGCTCTGTGACTTTTTGAAAAAAAAATCTTTCGACTTTTTTAATCGTTTAATGTCTTATATTTATGTTGCTCTGTTGGAGGAGCCTGGGACCTACGATGTTCATTGCCATAGCTACACTGTAGCTACGGTGCACACAATAAAACCTTTGCATGTTGACGAAGTGACGAAAAC
Source organism: Champsocephalus esox (assembly GCA_036324585.1). NCBI lineage: Eukaryota > Metazoa > Chordata > Actinopteri > Perciformes > Channichthyidae > Champsocephalus > Champsocephalus esox. The sequence goes on from CM070483.1 coordinate 2,129,808, forward strand.
AGGTTTCATTCGGCAGCTTTCCTCAGACGGACACTTACAGGAAACGCTTGTTACCTAGACATTGAGCTGGAAGTCATTACTGCAGGATCGTAGCCTAAAGTGCTCGAAGCAAGGATCCCTGAGTGGTGAAAAGGAGGAGATGAAAGTGAAGAGTTAATGACAGGGAAGCTGAAGGCCCCGTGTGGATCTGTGACGACGGTATGGGGAATAATAAGGCCCTCCGGAGAAGCTGCCGGGAAACATGTTTGTGTTTATCATCGGACTAAAAATCTCAGAGTCACTTTCCCATTGAACGGCAACGTGGAGTACCGTACTGTCGTGAGTCCTTTCATCGCAGAGAGGAGAGAGGGAAAGGAAACCCTTTAGGACACATTCAGGTTTTCAGCTTTCCATCTGACCTCTCAGTTATAATGACAGTGTTCTGACCGGGTCACCAAACAAACGTGAAACTGGAACAAGTAGGAGAAGCAGGCGGAAGATCGGACATACTTTAACCATGGACAGCATATTGGACGAAGTCACTGTGATCGCCATCTTAGTTCTTTAGCCATCGCCATCTTAGTTCTTTAGCCAACGCCATCTTAGTTCTTTGGCCATCGCCATCTTAGTGTTTGGCCATCGCCATCTTAGTTCTTTGGCCATCGCCATCTTAGTTCTTTGGCCATCGCCATCTTAGTTCTTTGGCCATCGCCATCTTAGTTCTTTGGCCATCGCCATCTTAGTTCTTTGGCCATCGCCATCTTAGTTCTTTGGCCATCGCCATCTTAGTTCTTTGGCCATCGCCATCTTTGTTCATCGCCATCTTAGTTCTTTGGCCATCGCCATCTTAGTTCTTTGGCCATCGCCATCTTTGTTCATCGCCATCTTAGTTCTTTGGCCATCGCCATCTTAGTTCTTTGGCCATCGCCATCTTTGTTCATCGCCATCTTAGTTCTATGGCCATCGCCATCTTAGTTCTTTGGCCATCGCCATCTTAGTTCTTTGGCCATCGCCATCTTAGTTCTTTGGCCATCGCCATCTTAGTTCTATGGCCATCGCCATCTTAGTTCTTTGGCCATCGCCATCTTTGTTCATCGCCATCTTAGTTCTTTGGCCATCGCCATCTTAGTTCTTTGGCCATCGCCATCTTTGCTTTGCCATCGCCATCTTAGTTCTTTGGCCATCGCCATCTTAGTTCTTTGGCCATCGCCATCTTAGCATTTGGCCATCGCCATCTTAGTTCTATGGCCATCGCCATCTTAGCATTTGGCTATCGCCATCTCAGTTCTTTGGCCGTCATCTTCTTGGTTTTTGGCCGTCACTTTCTTCGACCTGTTGCCATCTTGTCTTGGTTTCAAAGATGGCTTTAAACTAGCAGCCTGAAACGTGTCTTAAACTACTAGATAGTGACTATTTCTTCACTTTTCACCAGACAAAGGTGAAACTGGAACAAGTAGGAGAAGCAGGCGGAAGATCGGACATACTTTAACCATGGACAGCATATTGGACGAAGTCACTGTGACGTCCTCCATTGGTTTTTGAACATTTAGAAGCTTATGGTTGGGCATTTTGCTTGTCGCCATCTTTGTTCTTTGGCCATCGCCATCTTTGTTCTTTGGCCATCGCCATCTTAGTTCTTTGGCCATCGCCATCTTAGTTCTTTGGCCATCGCCATCTTGTTCTTTGGCCATCGCATCTTCTTGGTTTTTGGCCGTCACTTTCTTCGAGCTGTTGCCATCTTATCTTCGTTTCAAAGATGGCTTTAAACTAGCAGCCTGAAACTTGTCTTAAACTACTAGATAGTGACTATTTCTTCACTTTTCGCCAGACAAAAGTGAAACTGGAACAAGTAAGAGAAGGAGTCAGATTATCAGACATATCTTAAACGGCATAGAAGAAGGGGAAAAATTCACTGTGACGTCCACCATTGGTTTTTGGCGTCACATTTAGAAGATTATATAGTTTGGCATTTTGCTTGTCGCCATCTTAGCCTTTGGCCATCGCCATCTTAATTCTTTGGTCGTCATCTTCTTGGTTTTTGGCCTTCACTTTTCTTTCGAGCTGTTAACTATTCGATATGTACTGATATCATGTTAAAAGTAGGGTCATTTTTTAATAGACTTCTATAGAATTGACAATTTGTTGCAACCATTCCCCTGGTGGTCGGAAAGGTTGCGGCTTACATTTAAAGAAATCCCATGCTTGGTTAAACTTAAGAGGGAAATTCAATTGGATGTTAAAACTTAAAGGTCACATCTCACGGCCATTTCCACTGATCATAGTTCCATAGTTGAGGTCTACTAGAATAGATTTATACTGTGCAATTTTCCAAACTCACATTGGTTTCTCAAACAGCATCTCTGTAAAGTGTGTGTATTCACTCTCTCCACTAAACGGCTCGTTGCAGCTCTTGCTCCCTGTGAGCCCAGTGTGCTCCGATTGGTCGGGACCAGTCGGGACGTTGTGAATCACGCTGAGCTCCGTAGAGGTGTTGTTTCCTTGTTTAGCGATACAGCCAAACTCACCCTGAGCACACACAAAGTCACAGCCGAAGTAAAAACAATAAGTGTGGCTTGATACTGAGAAAGAAACCGGTTGATGGACGCTGTGAGAATGGGTCTGCAGTGAGGATCCCAACTGCCTGTTATCAGCCTGCAGCCAGGGAGGAGAGATCAGCAGAGCTGCCTGCACTGAGTGTGTGAGGAAGTCCGTGGATTGGTCAATTTGGACCAATCAGCGGGGGCTGAACGTAACGGCTCCACGGACGTAACGTAACGGCTCCACGGATTGGTCCATTTCGTTCCGGGGACGACATGATGACATGATGTACCCAGAAGAATCAAATGGACAGTGACGTGTCTCCAACGAGGCGTTTTGGGGAGGTCTTCTCTGTGTCAGAGTTTTACTCGCGGCAGGGTGTACTTTGGGGGTTTGACTCTGCAGACCGTTTACATGCAGAAAATCCTTCATAATACAAGGGGACGGGTGATAACCGGAAAAGCATGACATGTCACCTTTAAGCTGACGTAAGATATCCAGGGTTTTTTCTAGAATGATATAGTATGAGGTGATACTGTGGCGCTGATCTTGACGTCACCCATTGGTTTTTGGCTGAACATTTAGAACCTTATAGTTGGTCATTTTGCTTGTCGTCATCTTAGCGTTTGGCCATCGCCATCTCAGTTCTTTGGCCGTCATCCTCTTGGTTTTTGGCCGTCACTTTCTTCGAGCTGTTGCCATCTTGTCTTCGTTTCAAAGATTACTTTAAACTCTCAGACCTTAAACTTGTCTTAATTATTAGATATTTACTGATATCATGTTAAAAGTAGGGTAATTTTCTCATAGACTTCTATAGAATTGTTTGCAACTATCGCCCCCTGGTGGCCATTAGAAGAATGTTTTGTAACCGGAAGATAAACAAACCCCAAGCTTGGTTAAATTTAAGAGGACATTAAGTTGGATGTTAGAACTTAAGCTGATCCCAGAAAGATATCGTGTGAGTACTGTGGCGCTGATCTGGTTTATAAGATATATAAATTGATAACTCAAGAGAACATGACGCCCGTATACAAGATGTCTCCTGACAACAACATGACGTCGGAGCTCCGTAAAACCAAAGCTGTCTCTGCCGTCTGACGCTCTGTTAGATACTCTGATTTCTGGAGGAATTATACCGTTTTTGAGGAACAGAAACATTGTTTTCTGGAATCACTTTAACATTTTGCGGGGAGAATCTGCATTTTGGTTTGAGGGCGATGCGCTCCTGTTACCCGGTTCGGACAAAACCCTGTTTCATATATTTCCAGAATTTCAACTTTGTATTCATTTGAGTTTCTTTTGAGACATTCTGTCACCATTTAAAAGCTGATATCTGGGGACAGCTGAGGCTAAATGTTATCGTAGCTTCAAGAAATGCTGCTTCAGCCTCTCTGTTCCCATTCGACTCCCACCCTCCATGTGCCAATCTAAATAAATGACCTAAAGAGGCCTTTTCTATCACCAGGCCTGGATCGCTGTGAATAAAGTCTTTGTTCAGAATCATGTTGGCCATCGTCTAAACATCTCACTGTTGTCTGACTGGTTATCATCCAGCAGCGGGCGGACTGTGAGACAATGGGTTTCTCTGTATGTTGGAGGTCCTTCTCTTTGAGGTTGCTTAAAGTCACTTTGTGGTAATTGTGTCAGTGTGTCTCTGCGGTCATGATGCATCTCTTGATAGTGATAGTGCGTATCTTTGAAGTCAATGTATGTCTCTCTGAAGTCATTTTGTACAATTTGTATCTTTTTGTTTTTATCGTTTTTGTCATTTTGCATGTCTTGCATCTATCTGGTAATTGTGTTCCTCGTTTTGAAGCCTGTTGTGTATACGTGGCACGAGGAAACTAAAGCAATTACGAAGCAGAAAGCCATCACATCTTGAGAAACAAAGCTTCTCTCTTTCAATATAAAAAACATTTCCAGGATACCAACGCAGTTTGACAAAAACTCCAGCAGCTACATCAGTGTAGAGGACAGAAGAAAGGAGCTTTGTTTCTCAGAGAGGTTGCACATTACATTCAGATGTAAAGCTACGTTAACAATCAGTTTGGAATCTGTTCAGCTTTCTCCATCATTATAGAAACAAACCAAAGCATTACAACAACACGTATTTACTGTTCAGGTGTATATCATGATGTAGTGTCTCTACTTTAAAGAGTCCTCTCCTGCTGATGTTCAGGTGTATATCATGATGTAGTGTCTCTACTTTAAAGAGTCCTCTCCTGCTGATGTTCAGGTGTATATCAGTATGTGGTGTCTCTACTTTAAAGAGTCCTCTCCTGCTGATGTTCAGGTGTATATCAGTATGTGGTGTCTCTACTTTAAAGAGTCCTCTCCTGCTGATGTTCAGGTGTATATCAGTATGTAGTGTCTCTACTTTAAAGAGTCCTCTCCTGCTGATGTTCAGGTGTATATCAGTATGTAGTGTCTCTACTTTAAAGAGTCCTCTCCTGCTGATGTTCAGGTGTATATCAGTATGTAGTGTCTCTACTTTAAAGAGTCCTCTCCTGCTGATGTTCAGGTGTATATCAGTATGTAGTGTCTCTACTTTAAAGAGTCCTCTCCTGCTGATGTTCAGGTGTATATCAGTATGTAGTGTCTCTACTTTAAAGAGTCCTCTCCTGCTGATGTTCAGGTGTATATCAGTATGTAGTGTCTCAAGTCGTTTCTGATGGACATCCCGTTCCAAATTAAAAAAACTGCATTATGAGAAAAACTAAAAGGTAAACAGGAAGGGATCAACTTAAACCTTTGAGCAAACAAAACAACAAAGAAAAGTGTATTGTTGTTTTCCTTTCTCACCGTTGTTCTTGGAGAGTCTCTGTTTGCAGATCTCACAGTAATCCCATCAATGTTTAATTTCCTCTCCTCTGTGACGAAGAAGCCAAAACAACACGACGAGGGACGAAAGAAGATTATATTTGAACTTTAACGTGCTTCTTCTCATCCGATAATGTAAACATGTGGATTATATATCAATATACAGCTACGGTGAGTATGGAAGTATTCATAAAACATTGATATCCTTAAAGAATTCATAGGACCACGATAAATACATATGTGCAAATATGTGCATTATATTACAAAATGCAGAAACAATAAGCACGGAAATGGAACATATGGAACTAATATTAATAATTTCCCGGCAGTTTTCAAAGTCAATATAAAATTAGAAAACGGACAAGTCAAATCAAGCAATCTGATTGGTTCTTAGCCGTGATATACTGAGCGTATACCACGGCCTGTCGTGAGCTATTGCTTACATATATCATTCAAAATAACTTTCACCTTTACAGCCGCAAAACTAAACTAATAAATACATTAATGCATCAATAATTATAACACCGTAACCACTATTGTAGGTGAATCCCCCCCCCTTCCGTGTGCTTTTCGATCAGCTGTTCGGCTGTGTGTGTCGCAGGACTATGACGTAGGAGCTAGCGTCGCAACAGCTCTTCTTTTGAAACTAAAAAACAAACATTTCCAGCTGATAAACTGCTTCGGGTGAGAGAAACGGTTCACGTGTTGTTGTTGTTGTTGTTGTTGTTAACGTGTCGCTGCAGGTGTGATCGAGTCCGTCTTCTTCTACGCTTCATTAGTAGCGTGTTGTCGTTTCAGAGCCTTTGTTTACAAACAGAATGCTAACAGCTAGCTGCTAGCATTCATTCTGAGTGCAGGTTTCACTTCCTTAATGAAAGTACTAAAACAACATTATGAAAGTCCTCCACTCGGAACAGTACTCCAGTAAAGCCTCAGCAACACGTATTTGATGAAGTAGTCTCGATACCTAAAGTAAAAGTGTTATTTCTCTCTTGTTAAAGAGAGAAATAGTCATTGCCCAGGTTATTCATCCAATGGAAAGCTTTATTTGATGCCCTTCTGATTATCTTTGGACTGTTGATCGGCACTCACATCACATTGATCTGTACACTCTGTTTCTCTGACATTGTATCGACATAATCCATCTCATTAAAACAATTATATTTTTATTCTATTTAGTTCAAATCCTTCCTTCCTTTCTTTCTTTAGACCTTTCTCTTTTCCCTCTTTCCCTCCTACCTTTCCTTGTTCCTTCTCTAGATCTTCCTTCCTATCTCTCCTTCCTTCCTTACATCCTTATTTCTTTCATCCTTGCCTTCTCTCGTTCTCTTCCCTCCTTCCATCCTACCTTTCCATCCTCTCTTCTCTCTGTTCCTTCCTTTCTGTCTTCCTTTCCTTCCTTCCTTCCACTTTGTTATCGTTCCTTCCTCCCTCCCTCCTTGCATTCTTTCTTTCCTACTTTCTATCCATTCCTCTCTGAACAGATGTCAGTATTCATCGATCACGACACTGCAGGATGAAACTTCAGTTGTTGAGATATGCACCGTGTTTGTAAAATCCTGTTATTATCCAATGAAAGAGAGACGGACACCTCAGAGACCAGTGTCTTTAAAACCGTCTGCATATATTTAGAGCTGAAGCAGGTGTCGGTGTAGGATGTAGTTAAAGATGAAACGTGTGCGTGTGTGTGTGTGTGTGTGTGTAAGCATGATACTGTGGCCGGTCGTTAGCACAGCGCTGACTGAGGTTCCCCTACAGCTAATGATAGGTTGTGTGTCTCTGCTCACACGCCTCTGATAACACGGTGCACCAACATGACTAATCATTTTCACTTCGGTCATTTCACGACCCGACGCAGAACCCATGTTTAACAATTACACAACCCGGCAGGAGCAAACAGAACTTCAGTGGAGTCAAAATGGCTTTTTTGTGTCGCCTTTTGCAAAGTATAATTGGTCAAAAATGTCCTGAAAAAAAAGCTTGAACCGAGAAATCATTTCTTTTCTTGACATGTGTCCCATTGCTCTAAATCAGGGGTGTCCAAGGTACGGCCCGGGGGCCAAATGCGGCCCGTGGACCATTTTGAATCGTCCCTCAGCAAATTAAAAATATATAATGCAGTATGACCTTTAAATGAAACTTGTACTTCTTAAATATGTAAACAGATATTATACAGCAGTATTCATGTGTTAATGTCAACTTTTCAAATATATTCAGACAATTAAAAGTGGGGTGGGTACATTTGGAGAAACCGGCTCGAGTGCGCTAGAATTTCAAAAATACGCAGCCGAAAAAAAATCTGCCCCTCCCCCAACACACACGAACGCGCACATGACCAATGAGGGCACGAGATCAGTCTGTGCCCAGATGGAAGGCTGACAGGCAGGCAGGCCATCCAGTTACTTTAGCCGGCTCAGATGATTGGTCGAGCTTTTCTACAGCGCCACGGCTTCCACAGATTAATTTTTTCTAATTATCTAAGTTGATAAGAAAAAGCTCAATAACTTTACATAAGCTTGAAACACACCCTTCATATTTCCATCAGCAATCTGAGGCTTCTGTTTTAAGGACACAATAATGGGAAGCTGTGATGTACGCCGATTGAGAATAATTTACCTACATTTCATTAATTTTGCCGACTTATAACTGAACTTAAGAGTTAATAAACCTCCCAGCCCTTCCTATGTGTTTCTGTACGTGGCCCTCGGTGAAAAGAGTTTGGACACCCCTGATCTAAATGTATATATGTTGAAGACCATTTTAAAAATCCTCATGTCTGCAGCACCACTTTCAAAACAAAGTGACTTGAAGTTAAACACAGACATTACAGTACTGTGTGGTGTAAGTAAGAATATAAATACATACATGCTGTAGGAATATTCAGAGAGAAGATGTGCAGAGAAACCCGTACACACACAGAACAACCTCCACCTCTAAAGCCATGGGTTTCTGCTGCTGTTGTTATTCTTATTATCAATACTATTATTACATTATAATTATATATATATATTATTATATTGTCACTCATATCATATTATCTTTATTGTAATGTTAGTATTTCTTTCACAAGTAACAGACAAAATCTAATCTGATTCTAGCGCTTATTGATGCATTTCTGAATTTCAAACCAGTAACAATTCCGCTTAATGTGCCCTAACATTAATATGTGTGTGTGTGTGTGTGTGTGTGTGTGTTTCAGGATGCACGTGTCGGTGCGTGAGGTTTGCATTCCGTCGGAGCCTGACTCCGCCTACTTCCTGCGGGTGGCCTGGAAGGGGCGGGGCTTAGAGTCCGGCTTCCAGCTGCTGCTGACTGACGGACAGGACGCCTGGAAAGGAGACGGTAAAAAAAACATCTCGCCTAGACGGACCTCTACACACACACACACACACACACACACACACACACATACACACACACACACACACACACACACACACACACCTTTCTGACCTCACCTGGGAACATTTTACAGCATCATTGACCTCTCGGACAGCTTCACTCACTGGAAACGTTTTATGAGCTTCACCTCCAACGCTCTGACGCTGCCGATATTCAGACTTTCCATTATTTGACGCCTTGGCAGTTCAAACGGGTTGCGGTTCGAGTCCCACCTGTGTCCACTTATAGGTATTTAATAAAGTAAATAATGGCATCTAAAAAATATATGTGTTTTCCTTAAACACCTGCTTAATTGTATTTATTCATTCATAACAATTATTTTTTTAGTTAATAATAATTTATTTTATGTTCATTTTCCCTTTAAACTAAGTACAAGTTCGCAAACAAATAATCAACTTAGTAACTTAACATAGTAGCTTTCTTTCCAACTCTTTCTGTTCTTCCTCGTGTTGTTTCAGTTTCTTCCTCTTTGTGTTCCAACCCAGAGGTGGGAAGTAGTGGAGTACAAATACTTTGTTACTGTACTTAAGTACATTTTTCTGGTGTCAGTAGTCAGTACTACTCCATTACTTATTTTTCTGACGACTTTTTAGTTTGACTTCTCTCATGTTGAACTCAAATACCTGTACTTTCTACTTCTCTCATGTTGAACTCAAATACCTGTACTTTCTACTTCTCTCATGTTGAACTCAAATACCTGTACTTTCTACTTCTCTCATGTTGAACTCAAATACCTGTACTTTCTACTTCTTACATGTTGAACTCAAATACCTGTACTTTCTACTTCTTACATGTTGAACTCAAATACCTGTACTTTCTACTTCTCTCATGTGGAACTCAAATACCTGTACTTTCTACTTCTTACATGTTGAACTCAAATACCTGTACTTTCTACTTCTTACATGTTGAACTCAAATACCTGTACTTTCTACTTCTCACATGTTGAACTCAAATACCTGTACTTTCTACTTCTTACATGTTGAACTCAAATACCTGTACTTTCTACTTCTCTCATGTTGAACTCAAATACCTGTACTTTCTACTTCTCTCATGTTGAACTCAAATACCTGTACTTTCTACTTCTTACATGTTGAACTCAAATACCTGTACTTTCTACTTCTTACATGTTGAACTCAAATACCTGTACTTTCTACTTCTTACATGTTGAACTCAAATACCTGTACTTTCTACTTCTCACATGTTGAACTCAAATACCTGTACTTTCTACTTCTTACATGTTGAACACAAATACCTGTACTTTCTACTTCTTACATGTTGAACTCAAATACCTGTACTTTCTACTTCTCACATGTTGAACACAAATACCTGTACTTTCTACTTCTCTCATGTTGAACTCAAATACCTGTACTTTCTACTTCCTACATGTTAAACACAAATACCTGTACTTTCTACTTCTTACATGTTGAACTCAAATACCTGTACTTTCTACTTCTTACATGTTGAACTCAAATACCTGTACTTTCTACTTCTCTCATGTTGAACTCAAATACCTGTACTTTCTACTTCTTACATGTTGAACTCAAATACCTGTACTTTCTACTTCTTCCATGTTGAACTCAAATACCTGTACTTTCTACTTCCTACATGTTAAACACAAATACCTGTACTTTCTACTTCTTACATGTTGAACTCAAATACCTGTACTTTCTACTTCTTACATGTTGAACTCAAATACCTGTACTTTCTACTTCTCTCATGTTGAACACAAATACCTGTACTTTCTACTTCTTACATGTTGAACTCAAATACCTGTACTTTCTACTTCTCTCATGTTGAACTCAAATACCTGTACTTTCTACTTCTCTCATGTTGAACTCAAATACCTGTACTTTCTACTTCTCTCATGTTGAACTCAAATACCTGTACTTTCTACTTCTCACATGTTGAACTCAAATACCTGTACTTTCTACTTCTTACGTTGTCATGTTGCCGTTGGTCACCATGGAAACATTCATTAGCTAACAATGACATTATTGTTCTATTGATATAAAGGGAGGTCAGGTACTCTTTAAAGCAGCTGCTAGCTATGGGTACTTTCTACTGAAGGACACTTCAAAGCCTCTTTACTTTGACTTGAGGAAAGAAGTTTAGTCAGTACTTCTACTTTCACCAGAGTATTTTTAAACACGAGTATCTGTACTTCTACTTGAGTAAAGGGTGTGTGTACTCTTGCCCTCTCTGCCCAACGTCTCCTCCATGTGTCTCCGCAGTGAGCGAGGCCTCGGTGTGCGCGGAGGCGGAGGATTTGGAGATGCAGATGGAGCGATACGTTCAGGACCTCCACCAGGCGCTGACCGACACCACGAGCTCCTTCAGCTTCAATCTGACGCCGTCGCCGCCCAAACACACCTCCACCCTCACGCTGGCCTACGAGAAGGTTCAGAAGGACATCTCGGTGAGTCCCACACACTCTTCTAAGGAACGAGTGCTCAAACAAGGTCACCTGGTCTGGAGGTCAATCGTTTTCTGAATGTGTTTTTGGTTGTTATTCTGAAAAAGGGTTAAAATAAGCTGAAGAGGTTTTTATTCTGCGACATAAAATACGTCAGTAAATACCCGAATTTAATACCTGAATTTAATAGCGACGGTTGCTAACAAGTGTGTCTTGGTCATAACGAAGAATGCGGAAAGGACACACTATAAAGAAAGATATTTATTATAACAAACTCAACAAACCATAAGAGCTTCCACATAGTTTTATTATTTGTTGGGACATAGTACATGGTGATACATTACAGTGATGGTAATCGTGCTACTTGTGGTCATACATTTTATTCAGATTATTTACTTGGTTTCCAAGATATCTTTTTATCATAATGCAAAATTACACAATCCATCCATC
>CM070483.1:2149176-2179176 GCA_036324585.1 Champsocephalus esox
TTTTACCAATTTTTAATTTTCAAATGATCTGGGATGATTCTCTCATAATCACCGGTCGGTCGTGGTTCGTCATTCAAACATGTTTTATCGCGAGCAGTCGGCCGTTTTCTTTAGTTTCTGGTACGGAGCGTAAACTGAGTGAAGAACTATGAGGCAGCACCAGGAAGGGTTAGCAGAAAAACTGTTTCCATTTCTGAGGTTTGTTATTGAACTTCTCCGAGAGGCGGTGAAGTAATAGCTGGCAAAGATAAGACACTTTTTAAATAAGCCGACTTCACAGAGAAAGTGTTAAAGAAATAAAGAGGACTCTTTAAAGTAGAGACACTACATACTGATATACACCTGAACATCAGCAGGAGAGGACTCTTTAAAGTAGAGACGCTACATACTGATATACACCTGAACATCAGCAGGAGAGGACTCTTTAAAGTAGAGACACTACATACTGATATACACCTGAACATCAGCAGGAGAGGACTCTTTAAAGTAGAGACGCTACATACTGATATACACCTGAACATCAGCAGGAGAGGACTCTTTAAAGTAGAGATGCTACATACTGATATACACCTGAACATCAGCAGGAGAGGACTCTTTAAAGTAGAGACGCTACATACTGATATACACCTGAACATCAGCAGGAGAGGACTCTTTAAAGTAGAGACACTACATACTGATATACACCTGAACATCAGCAGGAGAGGACTCTTTAAAGTAGAGACGCTACATACTGATATACACCTGAACATCAGCAGGAGAGGACTCTTTAAAGTAGAGACACTACATACTGATATACACCTGAACATCAGCAGGAGAGGACTCTTTAAAGTAGAGACACTACATACTGATATACACCTGAACATCAGCAGGAGAGGACTCTTTAAAGTAGAGACACAACATACTGATATACACCTGAACATCAGCAGGAGAGGACTCTTTAAAGTAGAGACACTACATACTGATATACACCTGAACATCAGCAGGAGAGGACTCTTTAAAGTAGAGACACTACATACTGATATACACCTGAACATCAGCAGGAGAGGACTCTTTAAAGTAGAGACGCTACATACTGATATACACCTGAACATCAGCAGGAGAGGACTCTTTAAAGTAGAGACGCTACATACTGATATACACCTGAACATCAGCAGGAGAGGACTCTTTAAAGTAGAGACACTACATACTGATATACACCTGAACATCAGCAGGAGAGGACTCTTTAAAGTAGAGACACTACATACTGATATACACCTGAACATCAGCAGGAGAGGACTCTTTAAAGTAGAGACACAACATACTGATATACACCTGAACATCAGCAGAGAGGACTCTTTAAAGTAGAGACACTACATACTGATATACACCTGAACATCAGCAGGAGAGGACTCTTTAAAGTAGAGACGCTACATACTGATATACACCTGAACATCAGCAGGAGAGGACTCTTTAAAGTAGAGACACTACATACTGATATACACCTGAACATCAGCAGGAGAGGACTCTTTAAAGTAGAGACACTACATACTGATATACACCTGAACATCAGCAGGAGAGGACTCTTTAAAGTAGAGACGCTACATACTGATATACACCTGAACATCAGCAGGAGAGGACTCTTTAAAGTAGAGACGCTACATACTGATATACACCTGAACATCAGCAGGAGAGGACTCTTTAAAGTAGAGACGCTACATACTGATATACACCTGAACATCAGCAGGAGAGGACTCTTTAAAGTAGAGACACTACATACTGATATACACCTGAACATCAGCCGGAGAGGACTCTTTAAAGTAGAGACACTACATACTGATATACACCTGAACATCAGCAGGAGAGGACTCTTTAAAGTAGAGACTGTATTGAAACTTGTGTTCTCCCTCCTCTCAGTTCAGGTTGGGTTCTGCGGTTCTGAAGGCCGACCCGGATCCAGCCGAGGCGCTGAGAGAGTTGCTGACCCACAGTCTGCAGAGAGGGAACCAGCTGAAGGAGGAGAACCAGAACCTGAAGGAGGAGAACCTCAAGATGAGAGGAGAACACCAGCGCATCTCTGCAGAGTAAACACACAGAACACACAGTTTGGCTCTGTGTGTGTGTGTGTGAAGAAGATATTAACCCCAGATTCTGTGTGTGTGTGTGTGTGTGTGTGTGTGTGTCTCTGTGTGTGTGTGTGTCTCTGTGTGTGTGTGTGTGTGTGAGAATGTGTGTGTGTGTGTGTGTGTGTGTATCTCTGTGTGTGTGTGTGTGTGTGTGAGAATGTGTGTGTGTGTGTGTGTGTGTGCGTGTGTGTATCTCTGTGTGTGTGTGTGTGTGTGTGTGTGTGTGTGTGTGTGTGTGTGTGTGTGTGTGTGTGTGTGTGTGGTGTGTGTGTGTGTGTGTGTGTGTGTGTGTGTGTGTGTGTGTGTGTGTGTGTGTGTGTGTGTGTGTGTGTGTGTGTGTGTGTGTGTGTGTGTGTGTGTGTGTGTGTGTGTGTGTGTGTGTGTGTATTCAGACTGAAGCGCAATGCGGCTGGGAAGGAGTCCCTGGAGGCAGAGCTGTACTCCCGGTTTGTTTTGGTCGTGAACGAGAAGAAAGCGAAGATCCGCAGCCTTCAGGAAGCTGTCACTCACCTGCAGGGCGACAGGTAGATCCTTGTTTACCCGCCGCTCGATTTAACCCCTCGCTCTCCGGACACACCTGGACCTTTTACAGAACATCTAACAGCTAATTATATTTCTAACACATCATATTCCATCTTCTCGTATACATATCCACGTTGCTCTGCTGGAGGCCGGGACTTCAGTGTCTCATTGCCATATCCACAATGTAGCTGCTGAGCTCATGAAGCTACAGCTGCTTCCATCACTTCTACGGAAGCCCTGAGGGGACACTGAGAGAAATCTAGTATTTAATTTCGCAGTACGATCTATTTAATTTCGCTCCGGTTAGTTTTAGACTCAAAAACAGGTGAAAATAAGGTTTAAACTTGGAACTTCTTCAAAAAATAATTTGTGAAATATATGTTTTTTCTTTATTTTTCCATCTGTAAAAAAATTTGAAAAGTGGAGAAATAAAAACGCACATGGAAGAAAACACGAATACTTTTAAATTAGATATATAATAAATACTTTTAAAGGTCCCCTATTATACTGTTTTTCCTCAATACATCACAGGTCTCACATATATCCAGAGCCTGTCTCTGATTGGCTGAAACACCAAACAGATCGTTGCAGCATTACCCAGAATCCCCTCTGTTTCAGCCCTGTTTCCAAAGTGCTGATTCTCTGGTTGCGGTCGGACAGTCAAAAAATCAGCTCCTAACGTCTAACCCTTGACCTCTGAGTGAAAGGTCACGGGGTTAAGCGATAGTGGATAGGAGAATTCAAAAGGACTTAGGAGAAGAGACTGCACTTTCACTATCCCACGTGTTTATGATGCGCCAGCGGACGTCCTGAATGTGCGTCTGCTGCTGTGGGGTAACCATGGAAACCACAGTTTTCTATACAGCGGACTACAACACGGATGTTCAATAAGAACGAGGGACTACTGTAAAAAGAAAAATACTGCATTAAAATATAATTAAATATTCATTTGAACAAAAGGAATCAAACTGAAAATCTGCAGTTAAAAGATATAACGGAAAAAAACGTAAAAATATGCAAATTAACATTTTTTTTTAAATAAATGCAAATTTTCTAAGATTTATTTTTTAATCTATTTCAAAATGTACTTTAACTTTCTAGTTGCTCAAGACTTTCTGACGCCTTTGACTCATCCGCCCAAGGCCACGAGACGGTGACGCTTTGATGGTGATTTTTGACCTCGGTATGTTTCACAATTCTCCGTTTCAGTTCTAAGGAACAGAAAAAGCAGGAAGCGGTCAAATCAGCCGACGAGGACGAATACGGAGGAAGCACCGATGAAGAGGAGCAACAGGAAGTGAAGAGGACCCCACCCTCCACCTCCTCGACTCACGGTGAGTCACGTGACCTTCAGCCTGACCTCCAATAATATGAATCATCCGAGAAAACGACTTCTTCTTTGTTTATTAGTGAAGATTTGATTATTACTACAAGCTGGTGTGTAGCTTATGGTTTCCGTAAACTCAACGTTTCCCTCGGCCGGATAGAAATGTCTTGTTTGGGGAGGAATCTAAAACAAAACAACATTATTTCAAATTATTTTAATATATAAATATTTTAATATCACATACAGTTTTCGTTTCTTTCAATTTGTTGAAAATAAAATGCTCTACTATTTAATTTAAGGTTTTATTAAAATGTAATATAATGTTCAAAGACCTATAGAACACACTAGAGAGGGAAAACCTAAATGAAACGGGGCCTCTTTAAAAATGTCAGGGGAGACATTCAAAACTATTTTGGGTTTTTCTTTCCCGTAAAACGAACCATGACATCACTAAATACACAGGAACGTACGTTGTACCCGTCACATGCTGTGATGCTGCCAGTACACATGGTGGTCAATGTTATTTCTACATGGACTGTTCACAAGGTGTCAACATAGGACTCTTTAAAGTAGAGACACTACATACTGATATACACCTGAACATCAGCAGGAGAGGACTCTT
The DNA here is from genome assembly GCA_036324585.1 of Champsocephalus esox. Taxonomy (NCBI): domain Eukaryota; kingdom Metazoa; phylum Chordata; class Actinopteri; order Perciformes; family Channichthyidae; genus Champsocephalus; species Champsocephalus esox. The sequence goes on from CM070483.1 coordinate 2,153,750, forward strand.
TAAAGTAGAGACACTACATGCTGATATACACCTGAACATCAGCAGGAGAGGACTCTTTAAAGTAGAGACACTACATACTGATATACACCTGAACATCAGCAGGAGAGGACTCTTTAAAGTAGAGACACTACATGCTGATATACACCTGAACATCAGCAGGAGAGGACTCTTTAAAGTAGAGACACTATATACTGATATACACCTGAACATCAGCAGGAGAGGACTCTTTAAAGTAGAGACGCTACATACTGATATACACCTGAACATCAGCAGGAGAGGACTCTTTAAAGTAGAGACACTACATACTGATATACACCTGAACATCAGCAGGAGAGGACTCTTTAAAGTAGAGACAATACATACTGATATACACCTGAACATCGGCAGGAGAGGACTCTTTAAAGTAGAGACGCTACATACTGACATACACCTGAACATCAGCAAGAGAGGACTCTTTAAAGTAGAGACACTACATACTGATATACACCTGAACATCAGCAGGAGAGGACTCTTTAAAGTAGAGGCACTACATACTGATATACACCTGAACATCAGCAGGAGAGGACTCTTTAAAGTAGAGACACTACATACTGATATACACCTGAACATCAGCAGGAGAGGACTTTTTAAAGTAGAGACACTACATACTGATATACACCTGAACATCAGCAGGAGAGGACTCTTTAAAGTAGAGACACTACATACTGATATACACCTGAACATCAGCAGGAGAGGACTCTTTAAAGTAGAGACACTACATGCTGATATACACCTGAACATCAGCAGGAGAGGACTCTTTAAAGTAGAGACACTACATACTGATATACACCTGAACATCAGCAGGAGAGGACTCTTTAAAGTAGAGACGCTACATACTGATATACACCTGAACATCAGCAGGAGAGGACTCTTTAAAGTAGAGACACTACATACTGATATACACCTGAACATCAGCAGGAGAGGACTCTTTAAAGTAGAGACAATACATACTGATATACACCTGAACATCGGCAGGAAAGGACTCTTTAAAGTAGAGACACTACATACTGATATACACCTGAACATCAGCAGGAGAGGACTCTTTAAAGTAGAGACACTACATACTGATATACACCTGAACATCAGCAGGAGAGGACTCTTTAAAGTAGAGACACTACATACTGATATACACCTGAACATCAGCAGGAGAGGACTCTTTAAAGTAGAGACACTACATACTGATATACACCTGAACATCAGCAGGAGAGGACTCTTTAAAGTAGAGACACTACATACTGATATACACCTGAACATCAGCAGGAGAGGACTCTTTAAAGTAGAGACACTACATACTGATATACGCCTGAACACCAGCAGGAGAGGACTCTTTAAAGTAGAGACGCTACATACTGATATACACCTGAACATCAGCAGGAGAGGACTCTTTAAAGTAGAGACGCTACATACTGACATACACCTGAACATCAGCAGGAAGGACTCTTTAAAGTAGAGACACTACATACTGATATACACCTGAACATCAGCAGGAAGGACTCTTTAAAGTAGAGGCACTACATACTGATATACACCTGAACATCAGCAGGAAGGACTCTTTAAAGTAGAGGCACTACATACTGATATACACCTGAACATCAGCAGGAAGGACTCTTTAAAGTGAATATTTTCTGGGCATGTTTTTAGGGGAGTTTCTCTTCACGGCTGTTCACACCCCTGATTTTCCACTTTCTCACTCTTTTTTTACGTCGTCGGTGTCCCTGTTCTCCGTCTGATGAGGAAACTCAGGATTTGTGTTTTTCTGTTGCTACGACAGTGAGTCAGACGTAAGGCCAGCAGATAGAAAATAGGGGGTGGTGTGTGTGTGTGTGTGTGTGTGTGTGTGTGTGTGTGTGTGTGTGTGTGTGTGTGTGTGTGTGTGTGTGTGTGTGTGTGTGTGTGTGTGTGTGTGTGTGTGTGTGTGTGTGTGTGTGTGTGTGTGTGTGTGTGTGTGTGTGTGTGTGTGTGTGTGTGTGTGTGTGTGTGTGTGTGTGTGTGTGTGTGTGATCCATGATCCATGATCCATGTAGTTCAGTAGATGTGTATAAACGCTTCTCATGGTCCCACTCAGTGTTCATGGCTTAGTTGAATACTTGATTCTGATTGGTCCGTTGGGACATTTCAGAGGTCGATATGACAGAAGTACAGAGCGCTGTTAAAGGCTCGGTGAGTTTAACAGACAGATTTTACAGACTGCGGTTCTTCACCAGCAGCAAAGAGAAGATTCTTTAGCCTGGATTGGGTTGTTCCACTGACTGACAGACAGCTGGCTTCACTTGGTGTGACTTCGCTTATTAAGTTTCATTAATTCTGTAGCTCGAATGAGGGTCTACTTTGCATTTCGAGACAGTGGGCGTTTCTCAATGTCGAGTAAAGCTACTCCAGAGCCACTATTTCAAGCATACTACGTCATCGAGTGCCGCCGAAGGACTGTTCCAATGTCCAGTATACTTGGAATTCTACCGAGCGCGGCGTACTTCGTTTGGAGAAGTTTCGAGGCTGCACACGTGTAGACTCCGCGGTCTTAAAATCCCCACAATGCTTTGCGCACGGACCAATATCTGTGGCGGAAAATGCTAGCCTGTTCCACTCTTCGGCCGTTTCTCAATCGCGAGGATGCTTGCTTGGTAGCACATGTCTTCCGAGTCACTTCCTTCAGAAGATAGGCAAGAATCCTTCCTAGCATTCGGAAAACGAAGAGTGGAACAGGTGTGCAGGTGTGCGTCATATGAGAGGCCCCGCCTTACATTATCCACCACAGATTTGGGGAAATTGGTCCGTGCGCAAAGCATTGTGGGGATTTGAAGGACGTGAAGTCTACCCGTGTGCAACCTCGAAATTACCCCCAAACCAAGGACGCGGCCTCGGTGGAATTCCAAGTATGCTGGAGATTGGAACAGTCCTTCGGCGGCACTCGATGACGTAGTATCCTTGAAATATTGGCTTGGAAGCCAGAATCCTCACGATTGAGAAACGGCCTTCGTTTTCCGAATGCCAGGAAGGATTCTTGCCTTGCCTTCTGAAGCAAGTGACTCGGAAGACATGTGCTACCAAGCCAGCGTGCTCGAGATTGAGAAACACCCACTAACCCTGACTTTGGCAGTGATTGTTTTTTAAATGTACAATTTATTCAACGTGTTTGCCCTTAGTCTAAGCTGTTGACTTTGCTCGTAATGAAGAACGTTCGACGTGTACTCTCATGCAGCCTTGCAACATGTCGCCTTTCTATCTCACTTTCATGGACTTCGTTCAGCATGGTCTCCGATCTGCCGTCCCTGATGGACCCTAAGAACGTTTTCCAACGAACATTTCACGTCTCATGCCTTTGCACAATCTGCTTCTTCATTTATGGCCGTTAAATATCTTCCAGCTGGGATTAACAAATGGATATCGAGCAAGCACTCTTCTCAACATTAACGTGACCGTAACTTTAGTTTTTGTTTGAATGAATTGTAATATTAAAGTTATCCTGATAAGTTTCAATATTCTATAGATCAATGTAAATACTGCTTTATTTTACTATAATATTTTTATGTTATTGTAGTTTTTCAAAAATAGTTTTCTATCTGTCTTTTTAATTGTTGTTTTACTTTTATGTATGCATGCAATGACTAAAGGAAACCAGCTGTTTGGGAAAATGAGAGAAGTAGAAAGTACAGGTATTTGAGTTCAACATGTGAGAAGTAGAAAGTACAGGTATTTGAGTTCAACATGAGAGAAGTAGAAAGTACAGGTATTTGTGTTCAACATGTGAGAAGTAGAAAGTACAGGTATTTGAGTTCAACATGTGAGAAGTAGAAAGTACAGGTATTTGAGTTCAACATGAGAGAAGTAGAAAGTACAGGTATTTGAGTTCAACATGTGAGAAGTAGAAAGTACAGGTATTGAGTTCAACATGTGAGAAGTAGAAAGTACAGGTATTTGGGTTCAACATGTGAGAAGTAGAAAGTACAGGTATTGAGTTCAACATGAGAGAAGTAGAAAGTACAGGTATTTGGGTTCAACATGAGAGAAGTAGAAAGTACAGGTATTTGGGTTCAACATGAGAGAAGTAGAAAGTACAGGTATTTGAGTTCAACATGAGAGAAGTAGAAAGTACAGGTATTTGAGTTCAACATGTGAGAAGTAGAAAGTACAGGTATTTGTGTTCAACATGTAAGAAGTAGAAAGTACAGGTATTTGGGTTCAACATGTGAGAAGTAGAAAGTACAGGTATTTGAGTTCAACATGAGAGAAGTAGAAAGTACAGGTATTTGGGTTCAACATGAGAGAAGTAGAAAGTACAGGTATTTGAGTTCAACATGTGAGAAGTAGAAAGTACAGGTATTTGAGTTCAACATGAGAGAAGTAGAAAGTACAGGTATTTGAGTTCAACATGAGAGAAGTAGAAAGTACAGGTATTTGAGTTCAACATGTGAGAAGTAGAAAGTACAGGTATTTGAGTTCAACATGAGAGAAGTAGAAAGTACAGGTATTTGAGTTCAACATGTGAGAAGTAGAAAGTACAGGTATTTGAGTTCAACATGTGAGAAGTAGAAAGTACAGGTATTTGAGTTCAACATGAGAGAAGTAGAAAGTACAGGTATTTGAGTTCAACATGTGAGAAGTAGAAAGTACAGGTATTTGAGTTCAACATGTGAGAAGTAGAAAGTACAGGTATTTGAGTTCAACATGAGAGAAGTAGAAAGTACAGGTATTTGAGTTCAACATGAGAGAAGTAGAAAGTACAGGTATTGAGTTCAACTGTAGAAGTAGAAAGTACAGGTATTTGGGTTCAACATGTAAGAAGTAGAAAGTACAGGTATTTGAGTTCAACATGTGAGAAGTAGAAAGTACAGGTATTTGAGTTCAACATTTAAGAAGTAGAAAGTACAGGTATTTGAGTTCAACATGTGAGAAGTAGAAAGTACAGGTATTTGAGTTCAACATGTAAGAAGTAGAAAGTACAGGTATTTGAGTTCAACATGTGAGAAGTAGAAAGTACAGGTATTTGAGTTTAACATGTGAGAAGTAGAAAGTACAGGTATTTGAGTTCAACATGTGAGAAGTAGAAAGTACAGGTATTTGGGTTCAACATGTGAGAAGTAGAAAGTACAGGTATTTGAGTTCAACATGTAAGAGTAGAAAGTACAGGTATTTGAGTTCAACATGTGAGAAGTAGAAAGTACAGGTATTTGGGTTCAACATGTAAGAAGTAGAAAGTACAGGTATTTGAGTTCAACATGTAAGAAGTAGAAAGTACAGGTATTTGAGTTCAAAATGTAAGAAGTCAAAGTAAAAAGTAAGTAGCGGAGTAAAGTGCTGAGACCAGAGGAATGTAATTAAGTACAGTAACAAAGTATTTATACTCCCCTGACTGATGTGTCCCCTCAGAGTTGGACGACAGCCTGAAGGACATCACGGACGTCGCCCCGTGTCGAAAACGCCGTTTCCGTCACCTTGGACCCTCGAACCCCGCGGTGAAGAGAGGAAACCCCCAGTGTTCCCAGACAGAAAAAACGAAGAGGTAAACAAATCAGTCTGCATCACAACCAACTGTTTGTCTGTCACTTTGAAATGATTCCTGATAATCCATCATTCCATTGTTATGTCAAAAACGGAGATTTCATATTAGCTGCTAATGATAGCTACCAGAGTATATGACAGCTTCCGGTTCCGGGGCATTCTGGCTGCACATCACTCGTTCACCAATGGGTAATGTTTAGATGGATTTTTAGGAACCTCCCCTCGATTCTATTGGCTCTGACGGTTACAAAGAGATGTCAATCATCAAATTCGACCGAGGGGGGCCAGAGATATGGAAATTCCACCCAAATGACCCCAGAGCTGTCTAAAAAGGTCAAAGGTCACTTGGTTTGCATTAATCTTGATACAGGGTACTTATTATATGTTATAGTTTGGATCCCTAAAGCTTGTAGTCTACCATCCCATCATTCAAGGGTGGTTTCACTTTAAGTCATGTTGTTTCTTTTGGACGGACACATATTTACATTTATTTACTGTGTTCAATCTGAATTTACTTTAAAATAGAAAACATCTATATTGATTCTGACACTTCTGCATCTAACTCACAGGTTTAACCTAGCTCTGAGAACAAAGATTATTAATTTACATCTTTTAGAAGAGAAGATATGGTCATTTGTTCTGGGCATGTCATTTTCGACCGAAAGAACGAGATCGCGGATACAAGCGGTCGAGATGGGTTTCCTCCGCAGGGTGGCTGGCGTCTCCCGTAGGGATAAGGTGAGAGGTTCGGTCATCAGGGAGGGACTCGGAGTTGAGCCGCTCCTCCTTTGCGTCGAAAGGAGCCAGTTGAGGTGGTTCGGGCACCTAGTTAGGATGCCACCTGGGTGCCTCCATAGGGAGGTGCTCCAGGCACGTCCAGCTGGGAGGAGACCGAGGGGTAGACCTAGGACCAGGTGGAGGGACTATATCTCTTCTGGCCTGGGAGCGCCTTGGGACCCCCCAGTCAGAGCTGGTTGATGAGGGGAAAGGGACGTTTGGGGCTCTCTGCTGGAACTGATACCCCCGAGACCCGACCACGGAGAAGGGGAGAAGATGGATGGATGGATAGATGGTTGGATGGATGGATGGTTGGATGGTTGGATGGATGGATGGGTGGTTGGATGGATGGATGGATGGAAGGATGGATGGATGGATGGTTGGATGGATGGATGGTGGATAGATGGATGGTGGATAGATGGATGGATGGATAGATATATAGATAGATAGATGGGTGGATAGATGGATGGATGGATAGATAGATAGATGGGGGGATAGATTGATAGATGGATGGATGGATAGATGGATGGATGGATAGATGGATGGATAGATTGATAGATGGATGGATGGATAGATTGATAGATGGGTGGATGGATCGATAGAGAGATGGATGGGTGGATGGATGGTGAGATGGATGGATGGATAGATGGATGGATAGATAGATGGATAGATTGATAGATGGGTGGATGGATCGATAGAGAGATGGATGGGTGGATGGATGGATGGATGGATGGTTAGATGGATGGATGGATGGATGGTTGGATGTCATTTTCGAGCCTGAGACCTGAAAGCAGGCTCAGGTTAAGAATAAAGCCCTTCCTGCACAGTTACAGCTAGTAATACATGCAGTGGTTGTCTGTACACAATAGTGACCTCCCATAGGTTGCATACCGCAGAACAATTAGTCACGTTTGAATGGAAATCTCGTATTTGTGGAGGTATTTTTTTGCTTTTGAAAGACATCTAGATAAAATGACTTCATATTAAAGATCCCCAAACAGATTCGTCTGGCTTCTCTTGATGAGACCCAAAGTAAAGCCCTTTATTGTTGTGAGGCTAAAACACGCCTCCCTTCTTTACTGGAGAGACAAACAGAGTCTGGTTTACTGGATGGTCGCTGTTGTGTTATATTCCCTTAGCTTCACCCCCCCCCCTTTGAATGGGAAGATCAAACATAGTAAAAGTCATTACTCCTGAAGAGCCGCGTGTTGGAGGTCTTTCCCTTTGAGCCGAACGTGAACAACACACACAAGACTTACGACTCACTCGTTGGTTTTAAACGCAATCAATGACGTAAATATGTGAGGAATGTGGGGGGGAAACCCAACATGGCTTTATAGATGAACGTGTACCAGTGACTGAGCCTCCGTACAGTGAGTGAAGGCAGACCTGCCTCGGCGTACAGGGTGCAGTGATGAGTCAGTGCTTTACAGTTAGTAACACATCTCAGTGCGCTGTGATACGCAGCATCTAACTGGACCAGGCAATGGGCCGGTGCATTCATATAGACCAGATCCCCTGAGTCCAGCACAGGTCAAAAGGTCACAGAGCCTTCTCCTGGCCTCAAGCGAGAAGCAGGACTTGTTCCTGGAGAAGAACCCTAGTCTAACCCTCAGTTTTTTAAGCAGGTTATTGACCTGAAGTTTAAAAGAGAGACAATCATCAAGCCAGACACCAAGGTATTTGTAACAGGAACCACTTTGAGTGCTTGTCCTTGCATAGTAACAATATCTAAAGCAGTATCTGTAGTCTTTGTAGCTTTTGAAAAGAGCGTTACCTTGGTTTGATCCACATTTAGAAGAAGCTTTAGTTCAGAGAGCTGAGTCTGAGTAGTGTTAAAAACAGCCTGTAATTTAACACCAGCCTCCTGAATGAGGGACCTGCACAGCACATCACAGTATCATCCGCATACAAATGTAAAGTAGCTTCATCCACATGTTCACCTAAGCCAGGGGTCGGCAACAGGCGGACCGCGGTCGGGATCCGGACCCAGACGCCGACCTATACGGACCCGGAGCTATAATCAATACATTAACAGGGGGTTTTTTGGCGCCTCCCGCTTTTTTAACGCTGATTTGGGTGACTTGTGTAATTCGTGGAGAACCGAAGAGTTTTCGTTTTGGGGGTGAGTCAGTCCGACAGATGGACAACTTCTCACTTCAAAAAAGAAGAAGAAATCTAGACCGCAAAAATAATTAAACAAGCGAGTACCTGTTTTTCCTGGCCAAGGACAGGTTCTTGAACACAACCCGAGCGCAACGTGTCTTCACGTGGTATATGTCTCGTCTGAAAGGAATGCAGAACATGACCGAAAGAACGAGATCGCGGATACAAGCGGCCGAGATGGGTTTCCTCCGCCGGGTGGCTGGTGTCTCCCTTAGAGATAAGGTGAGAAGTTCAGTCATCAGGGAGGGACTCGGAGTTGAGCCGCTCCTCCTTCGCGTCGAAAGAAGCCAGTTGAGGTGGTTCGGGCACCTAGTTAGGATGCCACCTGGGCGCCTCCCTAGGGAGGTGTTCCAGGCACGTCCAGCTGGGAAGAGACCAAGGGGTAGACCTAGGACCAGGTGGAGGGATTATATCTCTTCGCTGGCCTGGGAGCGCCTTGGGATCCCCCAGTCAGAGCTGGTTGATGTCGCCAGGGAAAAGAAAGTTTGGGGCTCTCTGCTGGAACTGCTACCCCCGCGACCCGACCACGGATAAGCGGGAGAAGATGGATGGATGGATGGATGAAAGGAATGCTGGAACGCTGCTCCAGCCCTTAAAATAATGCAATACCCATAAGGAGCCGTACACATGCCGCAGTGTCTGCGTGGCTGTGTCTTCAGTTGTCAGCACAGTGGCGATCTGTTGTTGTTAGCATCTGGTTAGCTAGCTATGCTAACGAATTTAAAGCGCTTTTATTCAACCAGGTGGAAGAGAGCTCTCTCCTGAGAGGCTCAAATAACCTCAGCTCAGTGAGGTTAAGGCACACCTTGATATGATCAATATAGTTATTAATGAGACTAAATGAAAAACAGGTATAAAATACGATATGACAGCAACAAAAAAGTTAACAAGAATAGAGTTTAAAAGGGGAGTGATTTGTAAAATATCCAAAAAGAAAAATATGCTTACAGTTCTGTTTCATCTGGTGTTGAGAGATGTATCCATAGATCTCTTCATGTTGCTCTCAAAGTGCACCAGATTGATGCTTTTAACTTCAATATTAAAAAAAAATCTTCCCGGGGGAGCATGCCCCCGGACCCCCCTAGAGGAGGTTAGGTCCCCCCTAGAGGAGGTTAGGTCCCCCCCCACTTGAATCATGTTCACGTGGATAGGATACTAAATACATTTGCACACATCTTGTGTCCATATCTTTCAGTTTTGGTGGTCATGCCACACCGTGCACATGCATGCGTACGTGAGTCATGGTGAGATATCTGGATTAAGAGGCTGCTGTTTCTTTGCACAGAATGAAAGAAAGGCCAAATGAATGGGCTGTGATTTTAGTTTTTTTAAGCAGAGGTTGAGTTCAATAATTTGTTCGACCCTCGGAGGATGTTGTAAAGATTTAAAGGAAAAAGGTTCCCCACCCCTGCTGTAAATAATAATAAAAACCCTTGATGTTTATCTCTGTCTCCTATTGATCTGAGTATATTACAAAGAATAGCAGTTAATTGAAGCGTTACAGCGCAGGCCTTTGTCAGGTGGTATATTATTACGCTGTTTTTTTTTCTGCTTCGAATAGTTCTCTCTCGCTTTTCACCATACCTGTGTTTGCATCCCTGTAACCAATGAGCACCTGCATGTGTATGAGAATGGCCCTGACTCCATGTCGGCCCAGTTTTACAAACACCTGGCAGGACAAGCTCGAGCTCAATTCTTACATGAATTAAAAAAAAAGTGAGTGAGGGTCTGCGATATAAGAGGGAAAGAAAGAGAAACTTTGAAACTGTTCAAATTGTTATGATGTGTAAAGACTGATATTGTTCTATAATCGTCTGAAACTGTTGAGTCATGATGTGAAACGCTTAACAAAGAAAAAGGGACTCTCAAGCTGCTGCTACACTTTATTTTATTTATCTAAAATTAAGCACTTTTCAGATGCACATATTTTCAAAAGCTATTTTATTTATTTTCTCTATTTTATTTGTAAATGCAGCCTGAGAGGAACATCACACATATCCACTAGTATTTACTGTATAGTTCAATGTTAATTGACAATAAATATTGTTGTTTTTGAATTGTACTTTCTTTATTTGATTGGCAGTCAGTTGTTGATGACATGCAGACGTTGATAAAGCTACAGGTCACTTCAATATATATCACACTAATTCATGAAGCAAGTTAGACATTTTGATGTTCCGGACCTTTGCATGGGGAGATTTTCTCTAACTGGACCTCGTTGCATTTTAGTTGAAGACCCCTGACCTAAGCTGTTGATGTAGATGGAGAATAAAAGTGGACCTGAAACAGAGCCTTGAGGAACACCATTAGAAATGTTTAACCACTCAGAAGACAGTCCATCAAAGTGAACACATTGGGACCTTTCAGAGAGGTAGTTCACAAACCACCCACTGCAAGGCTGGATATGCCAATACTGAGTAGCCTCTGCTTTAAGATGCGATGATCGACGGTGTCAAACGCTTTGGACAGGTCAACAAATAGAGCTGCACAACTCTGCTTATTATCTAAAATACTAGTAATGTCATTCACCACTTTCATTGTCGCAGTGATGGTGCTGTGCTGCTTTCTGAATCCTGACTGATGTTTAGACAGGATGTCATTTGTACATAAAAACTCCTTTACCTGTTCACTCACTAGGCGTTCGAGCACCTTCGCCAGACGACCATTTAGAATGGCTAATTAAAATAGTTGCCTCACCCTCCTTTTCAGTAAAGGCAAGACATACGCTGACTTCCACTTACTTAAAACAAAGACATCAGTTAGATAATTATAAATGTTCCCTATAGTTATAGGTTCCCGATATACAATTATAAAGGGAACATATACAGTTAGCTAGTTTGATAGCTAGCTGTAAATGTTCCCTATAGTTACTGTGTATATTCCCTATAGTTACTGTATACGTTCCCTATAGTTACTGTATACGTTCCCTATAGTTACTGTATACGTTCCCTATAGTTACTGTATACGTTCCCTATAGATACTGTATACGTTCCCTATAGATACTGTATACGTTCCCTATAGTTACTGTATACGTTCCCTATAGTTACTGTATACGGTCCCTATAGTTACTGTATATGTTCTCTATAGTTACTGTATACGTTCCCTATAGTTACTGTGTACGTTCCCTATAGTTACTGTATACGTTCCCTATAGTTACTGTATACGTTCCCTATAGTTACTGTATACGTTCCCTATAGTTACTGTATACGTTCCCTATAGGTTCCCTATAGTTACTGTATATGTTCCCTATAGTTACTGTATACGTTCCCTATAGTTACTGTATACGTTCCCTATAGTTACTGTATATGTTCCCTATAGTTTCTGTATATGTTCCCTATAGTTACTGTATACGTTCCCTATAGTTACTGTATATGTTCCCTATAGTTACTGTATACGTTCCCTATAGTTACTGTATATGTTCCCTATAGTTACTGTGTATGTTCCCTATTTGCAGTATGTATATAGAGAACATATACAGTTAGCTAGTTTGATAGCTAGCTGCATATGTTCCTTATAGTTATGTTTTATGTATATCATTATGTAGGGAACATGTACAGCCATCTACTGAGATAGATAGCTGTAAATGTGCACTACAGTAACTATAGGGAACATATACAGCTAGCTAGCTATACATGTTCCATACAGTTACATGTTCCCATAATGATATAGGGAACATATATAGTTATCTATTTAGGTAACTATATGTGTTCTCTATAGTTGTGTTTTCTATATATAATTATTTAGGGAAAGTATACACCTAGCTATCTAAGTAGCTAGCTAGCGTTAGCTATCCAGCTTGCTACTAGCTAGTTAGCTTATATGTTCCCTCTATTATTCATTGTCTTACAACACTACTAGCACTAGCACTCAATTATAATGATTTTAACAACACTGGGGCCATTTTCGTGTCACTCCCTTTGTCTCCCCCCTTTCAAAACTCACTTAAATAAAGGGCGCCAAAAACCCGTTGAAAAAAACCACGAGCAAAGCGTCATCAGGTGAATTTAAGCCGTGACGCTGCAGATCTCAGGGGGAAGGAGGATGCTGCCATTAATGACAGAAGAGTTTCCACGGCGCCGCACAGCTGCTCACCTTCAGGGCGTCATCTCCACATTCCTCTGGGAGGCATATCAGATCCAGCTCTTTTATTGGTGCTTAAAGAGCAGCTTCTCTCTGTGTTACCTCTGAGCAAACAAACACATGCTGCTGGCGTCATGCAGCTGGGGAGGGAAGGCTTTATGGGCTCCTCTAATGAGTGGAAAGCATCAGGACGCTGCAGGGACCCCTCATGTGCTCAGGATCTCTGCGCAGCAATGTGTATATCCCCTTTCTCCAGGCAGAGTTTTGCATTAGTTTGACCCGTTTTTGAGATGCCTTCCCCTGCTCTTGGATAATCCACTGAGCATGCTGTGAAGAGGTTTCACTGGAACTGCTGTGAGGTCTTCTGTGATCTTTATCGTTACTATAGCAGTCGTTTCTTTATTTAAAGTGGACCTATCGTGCTGAATTGGAAACATATATTGTAGGGCCAAACCTATACAAAACATGTCTGTGAAGTTTTTAGCTTCAAATCCCAAACCCTTCCCCCGCTGCAGCCACGCCTCAAACGGCTCAAACCCCTCTGTTGAAGCCCTGTTAGAGAAACGCGGGTCCTTAGCTTGACAAATAAATAAGAGGAGGCGGAGCTAATGCCTGATCAGAATTCTACTGGATATAAAGTTAAATTCTGCTGTGATAAAACGCCATCTGGTTCTAAACCACATCAAGGATTATTTCTGAAACAGTATGGAGCTCAAATGCTTTTTCTCTCTCAGGTTTATCACAAGAGGCGCTTTTAGGGCCATTAGGCACTTTCACACCGCAGTACTTTTCCCACAAACGTTCATCAGAACTCTTACAGATCTTACAGATCGCGTTCACACCGGAACAAGTCCCTGGGGGTGGATTAGGCAAATGAAGCCGCTGACGTCACTTCTTCTTCTTCTGCTTTGGGTTTACTGGCAGGCCGCAACCCACTTCACGGCGTATACTGCCGCCCAAAGTCCCCGGAGTTGGGGAAGGCTTCAGTAGAAGCTGCTGGGAGTCCCAGCAGCTTCTACTGAAGCCTTCAGAGTAAATCGCCAGAACGCCGACACCTCCTCATCTCCACCGCTCCCATGTTTTATTTTGTGTTCACAGGTCAGGGAACACTGCTCCAACTGTCCCTCCTTTGTCTAACTTATAAGTTAGTCTCTCTGCGTTTCTGCGCTGGGCTAATGCTAATAATGCTAATGCGATGATAATAAAATGGCGGCTTCACAAAACGTTTTTGGAGTTTCACGGGGCGTGGTTTGCAATCCGCCCAGCCAATCAGGAATAGGAATCTTTTTCTCCCACGAAAGCCCCTGCTCTCTAGCGGGGACAGAAAAGGGGGTAAAAGGTTCATGAACTAATTTTAGTACCGGCTCTTTTTGGTGTGAACGTAACATTTCGGAACTAAAGTGGGAAAAGTACTGCGGTGTGAACGCGCCTAAGGTGAGTTTCTTTTTTTATTTCCTGCTTTTTAAACACATGCTCTCCAGTACAGGTTAGCTCTGAGTGTTAGCGATGCTAATGTAAACAAAGACGAGATGACGTCCAAAACACGTCAGGCATCGTTTCTGATAGCAACTTTCTGTGGGTCCGCTGCCGATGTCAGATCGGCAGCAAATCTGGATCCGCTCGTTGTAGCACTGCTTTTAAAAGATCTGGGTACGGAGGAAAAGAGAGAGGGTTTTATTTTCTGACGCACCGGGGACACATGTTAATGTATAAAATACATCACAAAGTGCATTTCGCATGATCGGTCCCCTTTAAGAAATTACGATATTGTTCCATTTGTTCCATTGTTACATTTTACATTTATTTATTTATAGAAGGACCATGCATACAAAAACATTAATCTCAGCAAAGAGAAGAGATGCAATATGCCAGATTATAGCTAATAGCTAATTTCCATCTGTGGTCCTCAGACAGGTTCATAACAATCAATAAATAATAACATTGCATGATCTCTATCAGTCAAACCATTTTAAAACCTGATTTAAGTAAAGCTCAACAAATTAATACATAGTACACTTGAAATACACTTACATGATCTCGGTCACTCAAATAATTACAAAGCCTGATTTAAATTCAGGTTACGAAATAACACTTAGTACACTTCAAATACACTTAAATAAAATATCTACGATATGACGATACAGTTCAAATAAAAAAAATAAAAACTCAGATTACAGTGTAATTAATGTTGGCATGACTGGTTGCTTAATATCATTTTTTTTGCACCATAGGAAAACGAGTTAAAATCAGTACAGGTTTTAAGTTCAACTGGAAGAGTGTTCCAGTGCTTGATGGCTGTAAACGAAAATGCTGATCGTCCAAAGGCAGATGGTTAGATCTGCATTTGATGCAGATCTGGAGTTTCTGCAACTCTGCTCACGGCGAAACTGAAAAAAAACCCTCAGCGGTGGTGTTGTAGAATTGTGAATGATTCTGAATACCAATCGAACTCGGGAAAGTAGAAGAAGACTATCAAAACTGAACAGTTTGTATTTGGACAGTATATTGCAATGATGGCGTTTTAATGACTTTTCGATCCATAACCTTTGAAGCTTGTTTGTAAAGAACCTCAAGTGGCCTCATAGCGGTCTTAGTTGCTTGGGGCCAGCAGGTTATACAGTAGTGAACATGTGATAGTATCATGGCATGCAAAAAGGTTTTCGATGCTTCTATGGTTAATGAGTTCCTAATATGTTTAAATTTGAAAATGTTATATTTCAGCTTTCTAGTCATGCTTCTAATATGGCTTTCAAACGTCACATTGGCATCCAAGATCACTCCCAAGTATTGACCTCATTGACGTTTTCAATTATTTTACCATTCACACGAAGCTGTGGATGCGTGGTTGTTTTTTTCTTATTCGTGAAATACATGGTCACTGTTCTGTTAGTGTTTAAAGTACGACACGAGTCATTTAACCTTTGAGCAGCGTCGACAAGAGCTTAGAGGCAACCTGCTCAGCATCTTTCCCATGAGTGCAAAGCACGGTGTCGTCAGCAGACATCTGAACGTCCACGTCCTCACACACAGATGGGAGATCATTCATATATATGCTGAACAACAGCGGTCCAAGAATTGAGCCTTGTGGCACTCCGATTGAGCATGGCTTAGTTTCTGACAGTTTATCATGTATACGGACACATTGAGAACGGCCAGCTAAATAAGACCTGACCCGTTGTACTGTGCTAACTGACAGGTTGAGATGGTTGAGTTTTGATAAAGGTTTGGTTTACTGTGTCAAATGCTTTTCGCAGGTCAGGGAACACTGCTCCAACTGTCCCTCCTTTGTCTAACTTAGCCTTGATTCCTTCCACTAAATAGCAGCATGCAGTCTCAGTAGAATACTTGGTCCTAAAACCAAACTGCATAGGATGGAGTAGGTTGTTGTAGCTTAGGTGTAACACCAGCTGCTCCGCGACTACTTTTTCAACTACTTTGGACACGTAACAGGTAGAATGCTGATGGGTCTATAGTAGCGTTGCCAGAAACTGACCATGATCAAAATCGATTATTCGGCAGCCCTGGCGAAAAATAATTTATTACTCTTTTTACCTGCCGCTATGTTCATCTTTAGTCGCACGTGTGAGGGAGAGGGGGGGGGGTCGGTGTGTAGCAGCTGCAGCAGCAGTCTGCTCTGCACGCAGGCTTCCTCCAAGTTTACAGTCAAACAAACTGGTGGTGTGACCAATGA
The DNA here is from genome assembly GCA_036324585.1 of Champsocephalus esox. Lineage (NCBI taxonomy): Eukaryota > Metazoa > Chordata > Actinopteri > Perciformes > Channichthyidae > Champsocephalus > Champsocephalus esox. The sequence goes on from CM070483.1 coordinate 2,170,002, forward strand.
CCATTTACAATTATTAATACTATTACTATTATTAGCATATATATATTTATATATATATTTTGGTTGAAACTAAGCCAGAAAATAAAAAACATAAATAATAAAAAATATATATATAAATAATAAAAAAAATATATATAAATAAAATCGATTTTTAAAAATAATATTCGATTATGGAGACTGTAACGAATATTCGAATAATCGAATAATCGCTGGCATCCCTAGTCTATAGTTGTCTACATCTTTCTTGTCGCCACATTAAAAAAAATTGGTGTTACAATAGCAGTTTTAAGAGCTGATGGAAATGTATTATCTTTCATTGATTGATTTGTAATATAGGTGATGGAGCTATAAGTCCTTTTTTATGTGTTTTTATCAATACTGTGTCTAGTCCCCAGTGATATTTAGCCTTAGAATTTGATACGGTGTAAATTATTTTATTCACTTTAGTCTCATTTGTACAGTTGAGTTTGAACGCTTTTGTATCGTCAGCGAATGCAAGAAGCGGTTCGGTTACATTGAAACTGTGGGCCAATTCTGAAACAGACTCGATAAAGAAAGTATTGTTCCTCTCTTCCTTGATGCAACAGGTTTGTATATGCTTATAAAGCAGAAACAGGCTGCGGTTGATCCATTCTGTGCAGGAGATGAGTCAGATGACGCTCCACACGTCGTCCCTTTGTACATGATGTAATATGACTCGCACAAACTTACAACACATGCCTAAAAGTATGAGGAAAGTATAGGAAAGGTTAGGGTTGTGTGTTTTACAGGAAACACATGCGTAAAACACTGCTGTGGATCTGTTGATGTCCTAATAACTAACTCTTACTTGAAGCAACAGGTTTGTATATGCTTAGAAACAGATCCATTGTGTGCGATAAATAAGAAATTACATCAGATGTCCGTTTTTCTATATGATCGCACACAAATAGAGACGATTGATGACAATTTTTTACTTGGTTTTGTTATTTCTGATTAGGAGTGTTGTCGAGCCAAGTGAAAGAAACCCTGGCTCTGTTACCCTCAGCTCTCCGAGTGGATATTATGCCATCATATCTGCAGTATATCGGCAGGACATTTGTGTGAAAGACAGACTTATGCTTTTCCATTTTAAATCTGCCCATTCAGACGTCTGTATCTCACAGATGGATCGTCTGAAAACCTGGACTCCAAGCAGAGTTTAGAGAAAACCCTTTGATTATCTTGGATTTCGCTGAATGGCGTTTATTCTCAGGTCTGAAGGGACGTCTGAGGCCGGCCAAAGTCAGTCTCAAAGACACAATTATGCAACACCCCTCTCTGTTTTATCTAATCCAGAAAACCTCACAATACCACCGCTTTAGCTCCCGTATCTCCAGCGTGCCAGTTTCTCTTTTGGCTGTTTTAGAAATGACTCCTAAGACTCGTCTCAATCCTCCATTGTTTGGTTAATGAACTGTCCTCGGAGTGCCAGCGACTGTAAACTGTGCCGAGTGCAGATGGTGGTGCAATCCACCCCCAGCTGGAGGAGGTCTAGTGCCCATTTCTGGAGCTTATTCGCAGCTAGAAGTAGCCTCAGCGAGCAGCAGCTGTGGAGGTTTGATGCCTCCCTCTGAGCTGCAGAACAGAGGCCTTTGTCTCAGGGGGGCTGAGCTATTGTCCTCTAAACCCATTCACCTTTTTAACCTCCACATGTTAACACGACTTACTTTATGATTTCTGAAATAAAAAGCAAATATGTAGCTATAAAGGAACTACAGCACGGCAGAGTCCTGCATCGGGTCGGATGCCCGCGGGTACCGAAAAAAAGTGATTGGCTTTTTTCCGGGTTCGGTTCTGGGTAAAACAAAGAAGATGCGGGTCGGGTCGCGGGTGTTGCATAATAAATATATTAAAATAATAATAATTTAGTTTAATGTTTAAATCCTCAGACCTCTCCCCCGCGGGACCGCGCATAATCATAACCTCTGCAGCGCATCAGTCTGCTGCTGAGCCGCCACATTCAAAATGGCTGAGGTGAAGCTCTCGCGGAGAATACAGCATTTTCAATAACACTAGAGCGAAATCCAACGTCTGGAGGCGTTTGGTTCCTAGATGAGAAAATAAACAACATCCCACGCTTTTTGAGACAAATATGCAACTGAGTGTGTTAATAATTGCACGTTTTCACTGCTCATATATGTTCGGGTCGGGTTGCGGAACTAATTGGCAATACGTGCGGACGGGAGCGGGTCTTGAAAATCAAGCTAAGCTAAAGGAGGCTAATGTTGGGCTATAAAGGAACTACAGCACGGTCACATGACTTCACGTCACCACCGCTAAGCTAAAGGTGGCTAATGTTGGGCTATAAAGGAACTACAGCACGGTCACATGACTTCACGTCACCACCGCTAAGCTAAAGGAGGCTAATGTTGGGCTATAAAGGAACTACAGCACGGTCACAAGACTTCACGTCACCACCGCTAAGCTAAAGGTGGCTAATGTTGGGCTATGAAGGAACTACAGCACGGTCACATGACTTCACGTCACCACCGCTAAGCTAAAGGTGGCTAATGTTGGGCTATAAAGGAACTACAGCACGGTCACATGACTTCACGTCACCACCGCTAAGCTAAAGGAGGCTAATGTTGGGCTATAAAGGAACTACAGCACGGTCACATGACTTCACATCACCACCGCTAAGCTAAAGGTGGCTAATGTTGGGCTATAAAGGAACTACAGCACGGTCACATGACTTCACGTCACCACCGCTAAGCTAAAGGAGGCTAATGTTGGGCTATAAAGGAACTACAGCACGGTCACATGTGGGCCTGATGACGCTTAGTCGTCTCATTCAGACGCTTGTTAGTAACCTCCGTTTTTGTATTCACCAGTGAGGTGTTTACTGACGTGTTTTATGTCGTAGAACAAAGCGCTAACATCTTTTCAGCTTGTGTTAACCGCAGACGTCCAGACGGCTGTTTTTTTAAGGGGGAATTTCACATTTCGTCTCACTGCAGTTACTGTCATCGAGATGTAAGTGTTTGTGTACTGTTAGGACAGTTTTCCCATGAAACCAAACTCACGGTGAAACACACACACACACACCACACACACACACACACTCTCTCTCTCTCCTTCTGTAAACTATCAAACATCGCTCTTGGCCAACACGGATAATCACTACAAGACATGAAGCGCCTCCTGCTTTATACTGCGTGTTAAACTCAAGAGTTTTCACTGTTTCTGTTTCTCTAACATGGTGCAACATTTGTAGAACATGTGACGTTTATTAAAGATGCTGCTCATGTGTTTCTGTTACAGGAAAGAAGGGCAATCCAATAAAAAGAAGTCTGCCCTACTTTTCCAGTATAGTAAATACACTGCTGCATTGATTTGGAGTCACTGGTCACATGACATGCAAACTATTGGTAAAAAACCTCTGAATGTTCATTAAAATATTGCTTTTAAATAGGACAAGTACTCAAATCTAATAAAGACACGTGTATCCAATGTATAAATACAATGCTGCATTGGTTTAACAGAGTCACATGACATGAAAAGGAATCAGGACTTTTCTAAATCAAAAACAGCTCAATAATAGTTTCTATTACATACGAAAAGTAAAAAAATGTTGTCTGAATTTGACCGTTGGTTTTTATTTTATTTTGTATTAGTTCAGCTATAGCTTGCTAATAACTTAAAAACTGAACCGTTGTTATTGGAAGGGCTCTCCAAAAACTCTATTGTATGGTATTGGAGTTATACTGCTGCTTATTCTAATTGTGGGGTTTAGTTTGTGTTAAGTTTTGTATTGATTTTAAATGCAATTACAAAAACTAAATCAAGACTGTGTTCAGTTTTCTTAACAGGGATTCTGTGTCTGAGCAGAGAGACTGTTCATGAATATATTTAATACGTTTTACACATTTCTTAGTAGAGGCAACACGGTCTGCATGGACATCCCACAATAGTTACATTACATTACATTTAGCTGACGCTTTTATCCAAAGCGACGTACAATAAGTGCGTTCGAACATCAAAATACAAACTTGAAGAAAACAGAATCATAAAGTACATCAGGTTTCATAGAGCCAAAACATTTCAAGTGCTACTCAACAGGCTGGTGAAGAGGAGGGGACCGAGAACAGAGCCCTGAGGGACCCCTGTAGTTCAAATAAATCATGTTGTTTTTGGTAAATTGGTGCGCTGAACCTCTAAGTGGAGTTACTCAATTAGACAAAACCAATCCGTCTCGTCTCCAAACTGAACCTCTGTTTAGTTTCTTAAAGATCTCCTATAAAACAAAGAGGATTCTCTCTGAAACAGTCTGGAGCTCAAAGGCTTTCTCTCTTGCCGGTTACACCACAAGCTGAGTTCCTTTCTACTTCCTGCTTCTTCACACACATGCTCTCCAGCACAGGTTAGCTCTGAGTGTTAGCCATGCTAACGTAAACACCGACCATATTACGTCCAGAACAGTCGGGCATTGTTTCTGAGAGCAATGTTTCTGATTGGCCCGTGGGTCCACATTTCAGATATGACGTCATATCGGACGCACATCTGGATCAGCTCCGTTGTTCCCCGTTTTTAGAGATTTGGGTACGGAGGAAAAGAGAGAGGGGTTTATTTCCTGACGCTTTGTTTCAAGGATTCAAGGCTTTTATTGTCATGTGTGCTACAGTGGAGTTATGACAATGAAAATCTGAGGTCACAGGCTCCTCCAACAGAGGAACACAATAAAAATGATAAAATAGTACAAGTAAATAAAATATAACAGAAACAGACGATGATAGAAACTGTGCAGAATAGTCAAACAGATGAAAGTTATGTATGTTCTTTCAAAAGTTCAGGTGTCGAGTCTCCTGACACACCGGGGACACGTTATGAAAGTGCATTTTGCAGGATAGGAGACTTTTCAAACTACAAAACAGCAACATAATTGGTGGCCCTGCTGCAGCTCCGTGGGGGGGCTCAGGTCTGCGGTGGTCCTGCTCCGTGGCAGCGAACACGTCTCTGGTTTCCTGTTAACCGGTTCCAGCAGCGAGGCAGAGTTTGTCGTACAGTTGGTAATGATTTACAGAGAGATCAGGGGCCTCTGCTCTCCGTTTCTCATCCAGGAAGACGTCTCGTGCTTTCCTGAATAATCTCAATCTCAATCTTTATTTATAAAGCACATTTGAAACCACCTCAGATGACCAAAGTGCTGTGCAGAGAACTAATACAAAATAAAATAATAATTAAAAACAAGATATAATATATATACAATAACTAGAAACATATAAAAACACATACGAATAATAATAATAACACATTTCATTTATATAACATAGTTTAAAAACGTCATCTCCCGGTGCTTCGCTACGAGGAGAAAATACAATGGAATAAAAGGTTATCTGCGGAACAGAAGGTCTTGAAGTTCTTCGAAAGTCGATTTGTGAATCTCTAGATTTCCGTCCTCGTCATCTGTCTCTGGAGAAGCGATGACGTACTTCGACTTTATGCAACCTTAGTTGATTGTTTATTCCTATATTGTTTATGTTTCTGGACTTCTTGAGTCCTTGAATAACCAATTTTTGTTTATTCCTTTTTTTTATATATCTTATTGTTTCATGAATGTTTTGAGTTCTTGGGAAATCAATGTGTGACTCAAGGCTTGAGATGTTTGTCTGTATTCTGGTCCTGAAATAATTCGGGATGTATCTCCATCAGTCGGGAGACATGTCGATGTTCCATGGTTTGAAACAGCAGAGGCACTATCCTGTCTCCAGAGACGTATATTTATTTTGCTTTTATAAAACGGTTACCAGGTGTGGCAATATGAAATATTGACAATATTAGATAATATTAGACAAATCTTAGACAGAGAGCGTTGATCCATTGTTTGGCTATTTATTTACATCAATGTGTTTGTTGCCGTTTGTTGTGCAGCCTCTGGAAACCTGTCCAGCATCAGTAGCATGCTCACGAGGTTACTTGTTGAGGTTGAGGTTGATCAGGTTGCTTGACGTGGCGAGAATGTTGCTCCACTTTCTCCGATAAGTTGGTCTGCCTGCTTCACGGAGCTCTGCATGTCGTCGTCTAGGGGCTTTCTGGAGAGAGGCACTGCTCAATCCACTCCTCCACAGTGAGGAGGTCGAAGTTAATCTTACATGTTTCCATCTTATGCTTTGTAAGTTTGTTTCGTAACCAAAGAAATGTAAATATATTTATAAAACTGACAAGTCAAATCAAGCAATCTGATTGGCCGATAGTGTTTTTGCGGACCTCTTTGATTACAGATTTGAAAACATCGCTGCTTGCTTTAAAAGTAGCACACTGCATGATGTCAGACCTCGGAGAGTATCTAGATATCCTGCCCTGATGCCAGAGGAACTGCACACTGAGTACGTGTCGCCATTTGATGTCTGCGTCTGGACCGCTGCGGAACGAGGAGGGTTTCTGCCCGTTACTTCTCCGCTGCTTCTCGTTCCAGTTTGGAGGCAGTTTGCTTTTCAGCCCAACGGTATACTGCTTTTCTCAGACGCGGAGGGATACCGACTTGTAGTGAAAAGAAACTTACAATTCTACCCGTGGTATACGCTCAGTATATCACGGCTAAGAACCAATCAGATTGCTTGATTTGACTTGTCCGTTTTATAATGACCTTTTGATACCTTCAGTGTTTCCCTATTTTGTTTGTTTTAGTTTCCTGAACTGTTGACTTCTTGAAAAACCAACTCGAGATGATCCTCTGGATGTTGGTCCTTCGCTGAGTCGTCTATTTGGGTTTCCTGAAGAGTTTTTTAAATATACATTTGTGACTAGATGTGTCTCTGGATTTTGGTCCTCAAATCTTTTGGGATTTAGGTCAGTCAGGGAGACGTGCTCCATGCTGCATGATTTCAAACGGCACTCTCCTATCTCTAGAGACTTCGAGACGTTTATCGACTTTATTTAACCTTCACTTTTCTGGTTTGTTTGTGTTTTGTTTCTGAACTTTAGGAGTTCTTGAGATATCAGTTTGTGTCTCAAGATGTTGGTCCTCAGGTCTGTCAGTCAGGGAGACGTCCTCCATGCTGCATGAAACAGAAGGGGCCCTTTCCTGTCTCGAGGGACTTCGTGACGTTTATCGACTTCGTGCAACATTCGTTTCTCGTTTTTGTTTTCTGAACTTCTTCTCGAGTTCTTGAAAGATACATGTTTGACTGAATGTGTCTCTGGATTCTTGTCATCGGGTCTTCTGGGATGTAGGTCTGTCAGTCAGGGAGACGTCCTCCATGTTCTTTAGTTCTTGTTTCCTGAACTTCTTGAAAAGTCCATTTGTGACTCGAGGCACAGTGAAGTCCATACATGTCAACGTTCCTCTTTAATACTGACAATGTAAGTCCTTCGAAGCTGCAGTGCCCGAGGACAGAGTACTTCTGACTTCTCCCTTATTGCCTTTTTTCTTCGTTTGCTACCGAGGCTAATCCTTCCTCCGTCCTCTGACGTCTAGTTTCCTGACTCTGAAACATCACAGTGTCGCACAATTCAACAAGAACATGAGACTACAACATGTCCTGTCCAGCATTTGGGGGAGCTGCCGGGCCACAACTACACACACACACACACACACACACACACTCTCTCTCTACCGACCTACACACAGGTATAAAAGCCGCCCATGTGTTTCTAGTCTTGTTCCTTATGGGCCACATGATACACTTCCCGTCTCAACAGGAAAACTGTCCTGTAAACCAGCCTCATTAGCCACTAACGTGTGTGTGTGTGTGTGTGTGTGTGTGTGTGTGTGTGTGTGTGTGTGTGTGTGTGTGTGTGTGTGTGTGTGTGTGTGTGTGTGTGTGTGTGTGTGCGTGTGCGTGTGTGCAGGAGCGACCCCCCGGCAGGATCCAGTAAGCAGCAGCCGCCCCCCCGCCGCTCTACAGAGGCTGCAGCAGTCGAGGACCTGTTTGATGACTTTTGATCCGTTGACTTCCACTCTTTCCCCTCAGACACACAGAGAGAGGCCACTGGGTGGTGGATTGTGCGTTAAAGGGTTAAATTATTTGAAAGGGATTGTTCCCGTTACAGAATGGGGGATGCGTGAAGGGGAAACGTCAGGTTGCACTCGGTCCTATCCGACTCCTTCCTGGAGACTGTTGCTGAACAGATAATAAACGTTCACCTGATTTGTAATGATCGCCTGACGATGTTTTGATAACACGTTTTGTAGTTTAAGCTTTCGATGTTCTCGTTTGATGAGTGTGAAGCTGAGGTGCAGACATCGGGTTTATTACTGCAACAAAAAGCCGAAAAATACAAACCTCAATGTTAGAATATATAAATAAACATTAACAATCTTTCTGATCCTCGCTGCTATCGCCCTTAGCAACCGCTCACATGTCCTTACATTATATTTTTATAAATCGGGAAACGTAAACCATTTTCCATCACCTTCATGGACTGGAAGTGAATTTAATAAAACTTGTGATTGTAATGTTTGCACCAATAAACAGTGAACTTGTTGTTTGTGTGTTGAACTCATCTCTGATTGGCTCATTTGTTGTTTTCGAGGATGGAGGCAAACACTAATGTTTACAGAAGTAAAGATATCTCTTGGCTGTGATTGGTTGTTCCTCTTCACATGACGGATCATCTCGTCTTGATTGCAGAATATGTTTAACATTAAAGCATGGAGACGACATACTGATACACAACTGAACATCAGCAGCAGAGGACTCTTTAAAGTAGAGACACTGCATACTGATATACACCTGAACATCAGAGGAGAGGACTCTTTAAAGTAGAGACACTACATACTGATATACACCTGAACATCAGCAGGAGAGGGACTCTTTAAAGTAGAGACACTACATACTGATACACACCTGAACATCAGCAGGAGAGGACTCTTTAAAGTAGAGACACTACATACTGATATACACCTGAACATCAGCAGGAGAGGGACTCTTTAAAGTAGAGACACTACATACTGATACACACCTGAACATCAGCAGGAGAGGGACTCTTTAAAGTAGAGACACTACATACTGATACACACCTGAACATCAGCAGGAGAGGGACTCTTTAAAGTAGAGACACTGCATACTGATATACACCTGAACATCAGCAGGAGAGGACTCTTTAAAGTAGAGACACTACATACTGATATACACCTGAACATCAGCAGGAGAGGACTCTTTAAAGTAGAGACACTACATACTGATATACACCTGAACATCAGCAGGAGAGGACT
>CM070483.1:2184176-2191676 GCA_036324585.1 Champsocephalus esox
CTCTCTCTCTCTCTCTCTCTCTCTCTCTCTCTCTCTCTCTCTCTCTCGACAGATCTGCTGCTTCAGCCCTACAGCTCTGCGGACGGGGTCTCCGGGGCCCAGCAGCAGGGGTTAAGGGTCTTAAGAAGTATTGTCACAGGTGAGCTGTTACGGTGTACTGTAGAACAGAGCTTGACTCTCACCTGGATAGCAGGTGATCCGAGGACTGACTATGAGCCGGTCCACGAAGCAGTCGTGCTTCTTCATCATCATCATCATTGCCAATTAATCAATTAGTCTTCCTGTAACATCTCACCCCCTGATGGCGGTTGATGATGACATGTGTGCGTTGCAGCAGCTACACAGACATTGTACAACACAAATGACAAGACTTGAAATAAAGATTCCAAAATGTGAACATTGTGTTGCAGTGCCCCCCCCCTCGGTGCAGATGCACGCCTCCGGCTCCATGGCGGGTCGGGTGGTGCTTCCCTGCCTCTTCTCCATCCCCTCCCACACCACTGAGTCTCCCCCTCTCCTCCCTGCTTCCCCCCTCACCTCCACCCCCGGCCCCCGGGAGCAGCTGAGGATCAAGTGGACGAAGCTGGAGGCGTCCGGGGAGCATTTGGTGCTGGTGGCGCAGGGCGGGGGGGTGAAGGTGGGGCAGGCCTACATGGGGAGGGTGTCTGTGGCGCCTCACCCGCTCTCGGTGGGCGACGCCTCCCTGCACCTGGTGAGGCTGCGGGCCAGCGACGCCGGGCTGTTCCGCTGTCAGGTGACGCGCGGCCTGGAGGAGACGCAGCACACCGCCCGCCTCAGCGTCACTGGTGAGGGAAACAGACGCACCCTGAACACACCCCGTCACTTAATGCCACCGGTGGATTCAAACCTGATTTCCTGTGTTTCGACACATATGAAACGGTAGTACATATCAAGTATTTTCCGGGTTCTTCTTCCGGTGGAAACCCCGGATCTCTCTCACAGATTCCACATGAACTCTGACAGGACGCTTTGTGCATCACCAACACACAAAGAGTCATTATAACAGACACACAACTCTCTATTTCACTTCCATTCACTTCCTCTGCCCGGATGATAATAAAACTCCTCCGTCCGTCCAGAGGGGAATAAAGGAGCTAATGACAGCTTTGTGTTTCTGAGGACGGATACATGACGGAGTTTCTGCTCCGTTTGCTAACTGGAGGTCTCCGGTTCACTCAGGAGTCTGTAATAATGGTATCTGTGTAATGCAGGTAGAGCAGGACGGTATTTATTCATTTCTTCCACGTTATCTTCAGCTTTCTTCATATCATAGCCACCCAGGGGCGCGCACAGACATTTTGGGGGGCAGGAGCTAAATTGAGAAAAAGGGCACCTTAAAAAGAAAGTAAAAGTGAAATATAGTCATCTAAATTATGTTTAGATTAGAAGTTACTGTTTAAGGCAGGACAATGCATTACATCACATTTAGCTGACGCTTTTATCCAAAGCGACTTACAATAAGTGCGTTCGACCAGGAAGACACAACCTTGAAGAAAACAGAATCATAAAGTACATCAGGTTTCATAGAGCCAAGCATTTCAAGTGCTACTCAGCTGGCTTTAGAGGAGCCAGTCCTTTGTTAGTATATAAGTGCTTTGTTAGTATATAAGTCCTTTGTTAGTATATAAGAGCTTTGTTAGTATATAAGTGCTTTGTTAGTATATAAGAGCTTTGTTAGTATATAAGTGCTTTGTTAGTATATAAGTGCTTTGTTAGTATATAAGTCCTTTGTTAGTATATAAGTGCTTTGTTAGTATATAAGTGCTTTGTTAGTAGTTCTATCCTCGAGGTGGAGTCGAGAGAGATGAGTGTTCAGTCTGGAAGGTGTGTGAGCGTTCTGCTGTCCTGATGTCAATGGGAGCTCATTCCACCATCTTGGAGCCAGGACAGCAAACCCACGTGTTCCTGCTGATGGGAACTTGGGTCCCCCTCGCAGCGAGGCAAACATATCGTTTTCCATGTTGGCCTACTTGTAACTTATTTGATTTTGGTCTGTTTTGCTGCTTGCTTTCTTTCACTCCAATGGAAAGAAAACTTTCAGTCTAATCTCCCGACCTGATATTTTTATTTTGTATTCAATCAATATATTTATAGAAAGGGAAACTGTGCCCAAACAGCAATAGATATATATTCATTTATAATTCAAACACATATTTAACACTAGAACCGCCAACGGGGTCAATTTGACCCAGAGCTGTTTTTTATTGTATGTAACTTTTTCTCAATAACATATTAAAGTCTCCCAGTCCGTGACTCTTCCTGAAAGTGTGTTATGTAGCACCCTCTGTTGTTAAAATGGTCAATATGAAGTCAGATTGAAGAAATCGGCAAAAGAATTGCAATTTATACCCATTTCCGCCAAGCGGGTCATATTGACCCCACCCCTTTTTCGCGGTATTGATTTTACGTGTAAACATAAACATGACGTGTTGCTATAGCAACGCCTTTTGTCGACTGCAGTTCCTTATAGATTGAGAGAGAGAGAGATAGATTGATAGCGACAGTCTATAGTGAAGGACCGTTTTTCTTTTTAAAGCAATACTTTTACTTTGAAAATCAATGCATTCTAATGCTGGGTCAATTTGACCCTGGTGGCGGTTTTAGGTATAACAATCTCTGGCGGTTCGAGTGTTAAATAAAAATAAAAATGTTTAAAGCACCCCATAAAAACGGCACTTTCTCTCGAGGAAGTGCCCACGTTGATGTCTATGTGTGCTCGTGCCTGTAGCCACCTCAAAGCTGCTGCAACAGTCTGCAGAAGACCCAGAATCAGCACTTTAGTAACAGGGCTGAAATAGAGGGATGATGGATGGACATGGTTTGTATCTGAGACCTGTAATGTATGCCTTCTAGATTGTCCCCTGAATCTGTGGATCTATTTTAAGAGTTCCTTCATGGATCGTTGGACTTTAAGCTTCTCTCTCTGACTCGGATGATCTCTTGGTGTTTCTGCAGGCGTTGTTTTCCACTACCGGGCGAACAGCAGCCGCTACACGCTGGACTTCCTTTCAGCCGTGGAGGCTTGCGAACACGCCGGCGCCACCATCGCTTCACCGGGTCAACTGCAGGCTGCGTTCGAGGACGGGTTCGACCAATGTGACGCCGGCTGGCTCTCCGACCAGACCGTCGGGTGGGGCACTAAACTACACCAGAACTCTGTGTCTTTTTCTACATGTTTGATGAGATTTGTTCTGTTTTAAGTATTTTATAATATAAAGGTGTATGGTTTTTATTCTGACACAGATACATTTCATTTGACTAATTTCTCAGAATTTGACTTTTCCCGAAAAATTTGACTTTTTTCACAACATTTGAGTTTTTTCTTCAATTTTCACTTTTTTTCTCACAGAATTCGACTTTTTTCTCAATTTTACTTTTTTCTCAAAATTTTACTTTTTTCTCAAAATTCTACTTTTTCACTTTCTAGAAATTGCTTAAAAACAATAATAATTTAGAATCTTTGTTTAAAAATTATCACTGCACTTTAGACATTGTGTACTGGTTTAAATAAAGACATTGTTAAAGTCTAAATAAGGTTTTTAGGACTTGAATATTAACCTAAATTACTTATGTGTTATTTTGTATTGGGTTGTTTCCTTAGCGACCGAATCACAGCTTAAACTTTGATTTCCATCAAGTAATTTTTTTTAATATATAACAACCTGTTTTCAAAGCGCATCAACTTGATTAAGGTATTTGTTTAAAGATTATATTTCCTTCTTGATTCTGCTGGGAGCACCTTTATTATTCTGTCTTGTTTATTTAAGGTTTTTAGGATTTAAACCCAGTCAGAAGTTACTCAATTATAGACTGGAGGTTGTATGTGTTGTTTATTGTTTGTTTGTTTACTCCCCAGTTACCCCATCGTCACGCCTCGTCCCGGCTGTGCAGGAAATCTTCTGAATCGACCCGGAGTCAGAACATACGGCCTGAGAGAGCCGGAGGAGAAATACGACGTGTACTGCTACGTGGACAAACTACACGGTAAAGAGTGCAAGTAGAGATGGAAGAAGTGCTCAGACATTAACTTCAGTAAAAGCAGCAATACTACAGTTTAGAAACACCCAGTTACAAGTAGAAGTTATGCATGATTAGAACATATCATAATTCCTTAGTTTAGTAGTATTGGTATCTGTAAAGTATCTATAGTTACTGAGGCTGGAGTAAAAGTATAAAGTATGTCAAAATAATTAATAAATTCAAGCATACGAACAAACACACAAAGTGCAATAAGATGGATGAGAGAAGCAAACGTGAAGACGATGCAGCATTTTCCAACTTTCTTATAAAAAAATTTAATATTTAACTTTCAAATTTTCCAAAATGTGTTTATTTTTATTTTTTTACTTTCTTTTTCAAAATATTCCAAAATGTTCGAAGTTTTCTCCAAAAATATATTTTTAACTTTTTTACTCAAGTACAAAATCCTATTTTTTTATATATATTATTGAGCTTGGTATTTTTAACTTTTTTAATATTCTGAAAAGTTCCAACTTTTTTTTACAATCTTGCTATTTCTAAGGATTCTGAAATGTTACAACTTTTTTCTCAAAGTATTTTCTTTCTTTCTTTTAAACTATTCAAAAATAGTTCTCAAAATATTCAATTTTTTTTGTTTTTCAATTTAGTTTTTCAAAATATCCCGGAATATTTCAACCCTTTAATCAAAATACATACATTTTCCAAAAATGTTCCAACTTTGAAAAATATCGTGTTTATTTTTCTCTTTTACTTTTCTATTTTTCAAAATATTCCAAAATGTTCGAAGTTTTCTTCAAAAATATATTTTTTACTCAAGTACAATATCCTATTTTTTTATATATATATTATTGAACTTGGTATTTTTTAACTTTTTTAATATTCTGAAATGTTGCAACTTTTTTCTCAAAGTATTTTATTTCTATTTAAACTATTCAAAAATAGTTCTCAAAATATTCAATTTTTTTTGTTTTTCAATTTAGTTTTTCAAAATATCCCGGAATATTTCAACCCTTTAATCAAAATACATATATTTTTTAATATATATGTCAAATATTTTTCAAAATGTTCACACTTTTTTCCAAAATATTGTTTTTTTAAATAAATATTTCAAATTATTTTTCAAAACATTCCTAAACGTTCCGACTTTTTCCTCAAAATATTTGTTTTCTTTTTTCCAATACAAGATTGAACCTCTCAAAACATCGTGTCTCTTTTACATCTCTAACCCCTAAATCTTACGTCCTAACCCTTCCTCCCCCCCCCCTCAGGCGAGCTCTTCTTCCCCGCCTCCCTCAGTCAGAAGCTCTCTCTGCAGGAGTCCAGACTCCACTGCCTCTCTCTCGGCTCTGTTCTGGCGTCTCCGGGTCAGCTGTTCGCCGCCTGGAGATCCGGATTCAACCGCTGTGACTACGGCTGGCTGTCGGACGGCAGCGTTCGACACCCGGTCACCGTGCCGCTGCCTCAGTGTGGGGGGGGCCAGCTGGGGGTCCGCACGCTCTACAAACACCAGAACCAGACGGGTTTCCCAGACCCCCAGGACAAGCACGGACTCTTCTGCTTCAAAGGTGAGACGGAAACACAAACCTGGTAGTGAGTCATAGCACAGGCAGAGTTTAAAGTGTCAGAAGAGTCAAACTGCTAGAGCAGGGGTGTCAAACTCAAGGCCCAGGGGCCAAATCCGGCCAGCGACTTCATTTTATGCGGCCCCACAAGAGCTTGCAAAGAACGGTTACAGGCTGATTTATAGAAGCACACAAACTACATGTCCCACAATGCATCTCTCATTTGACTTTTCGCTCAGAATTAGACTTTTATTTCAAGATTTCACTTTATTTCTTTTTAAATCATTTTGTGACATTCTCAGTGAAGAGACTCGCAATTATTTCCCCTAGACTTCTGCTTTCAGACGCAGTTAATTATGAAGTTATTACCCTGTCCGATAATAATCCAATGCAGAGGCAATAACATTATTTTATATTTATATAACATATTTATATATGCATTTTTATATAGTCTTGAAGTTACAACCGGCCCTTTAAGTGCAACCACAATGCTGATGTGGCCCGTGGTGAAATTGAGTTTGACACCCCCTGTGCTAGAGTATGAGGCCATTCACTGATGAGCTGGTTCCAAGGAGTCCAGGCGAACCCGACAGATCACAAAGACAAATGGATCGGCTGTGGACAGTCTGATTTACAATTTAGATACGCACTCAGATGAAGCAAGTGCTCTCCCTCACGTAGCATCTCTTAGTCGTACGAACATTACGTGTGATCGACAGGGATGTTCCACAAATGGGCGTGGAAGGCTTTGTGAGGTTGCTAACAAGTGTCCAAATGAGACGTTGTGATTGGTCAACACCAGAACCAGACGGGGTTCCCAGCCCCCGAGGACAAGCACGGACTCTTCTGCTTTAAGGGTGAGACGGAAACTGTTAGAGACTCTCCCTGGTCCCCGGCTGGAGCCTCAGGACCCGTGTGTCTGTGATCCTCTCCTGATGGGAGTCATCACATACAGAGACTAGTTCCTGAGCAGTGTCCTTCACATGCTGATGTCAATGGCCAACAACAGTGCAAGTGTTCCGTAGCGAGGGTCTCAACACGACACAGTACGTTTGAGCCTTGAGAGAAAGCACGACATTTGAGCAAAATCCAGTCAAAATCTAGTATAGCAAAATGTGAATTTCGAACAAAAACAAACAGATTTAGTTTAGGTTCTAGGTGCTGTTTCTCTCCTCGTTTAGTGCTGCACCTTCCTGCACGCTCAGCCATTTCATGCACACAGGAAGTAGGTTGGATTGCATCTTGAGGTGACGGTGGTTTGTTCTCCCACTGGCTTTGGTCCATTCAAATACCAGTTAATTAGTTGACTTAAAGATAAGAGATAAGAAAGGACTTTATTACAAAAATACATGAAGACATATAACACAGCAGCATAACAATAAAACTGTACACTAACGGTTCAGTAAAAAAGGGCAATTCAATAACTACAGGAAACCTAAAAGGGTTTCACATAATTAATGTGAAATACTATACGTGAAAATGATGTAAAGGAGGAATATCTGCAGCAAGAACAGCTGTTTAGAGGTCCAGAGACAGGACTAACAGCAGCAGGATACACTCTGACTTTATGAGGGGAAAGTCCCGCTAACAGAGAGAGAGATGGGAGAGAGAGAGAGAGGGAGGGAGGGAGAGGGGGGGGGAGAGAGAGAGAGAGGGGGGGAGGGAGAGAGAGGGGAGAGAGAGAGAGGGGGGGAGGGAGAGAGAGAGAGAGAGAGAGAGAGAGGGAGAGAGGGGGGGGGGAGAGAGAGAGAGAGAGAGAGGGAGAGAGGGGGGGGGGTGGGAGAGAGAGAGAGAGAGGGAGGGAGAGAGGGGGGGGAGAGAGAGAGAGGGGGGAGGGAGCGAGAGAGGGGGGAGGGAGAGAGAGGGAGAGAGAGGGAGAGAGAGAGGGGAGAGAGAGGGAGAGAGGGAGAGAGAGAGGGGAGAGGGAGGGAGAGAG
>CM070483.1:2194176-2241676 GCA_036324585.1 Champsocephalus esox
ATCTGAGTACTTCTACTTTTACTCAAGTACAAGATCTGAGTACTCCTACTTTTCCTCAAGAACAAGATCTGAGTACTTCTACTTTTACTCAAGTATAAGATCTGAGTACTCCTACTTTTACTCAAGTACCAGATCTGAGTACTTCTACTTTTACTCAAGTACAAGATCTGAGTACTCCTACTTTTACTCAAGAACAAGAGCTGAGTACTTCTACTTTTACTCAATAACAAGATCTGGGTACTTCTACTTTTACTCAAGAACAAGAGCTGAGTACTTCTACTTTTACTCAAGAACAAGAGCTGAGTACTTCTACTTTTACTCAAGTACAAGATCTGGGTACTTCTACTTTTACTCAAGAACAAGATCTGAGTACTTCTACTTTTACTCAAGTACAAGATCTGAGTACTCCTACTTTTACTCAAGAACAAGATCTGAACACTTCTACTTTTACTCAAGTATAAGATCTGAGTACTCCTACTTTTACTCAAGTACCAGATCTGAGTACTTCTACTTTTACTCAACTGCAAGAGCAGGGTACTTCTACTTGTAGGCTACTCGAGTGCAAGAGCTGGGTACTCCTCCCCTGGTCATTAGTGCTTGCAGTATTGTTAGTATTGTTCAGTGTTGTTCAGTATTCTTCAGTATTGTTAGTATTGTTCAGTATTGTTCAGTATTGTTAGTATTGTTAGTATTGTTCAGTATTGTTCAGTATTGTTCGTATTGTTCAGTATTGTTCAGAATTGTTAGTATTGTTCAGTATTGTTCGGTATTGTTCAGTATTGTCCAGTAGTGTTCGTATTGTTCAGTATTGTTAGTATTGTTCGGTATTGTTCGGTATTGTTCAGTATTGTTCAGTATTGTTCGGTATTGTTCAGTATTGTTCAGTATTGTTAGTATTGTTCAGTATTGTGAGTATTGTTCAGTATTGCTCAATATTGTTCAGTAGTGTCCAGTATTGTTCAGTATAGTTCAGTATTGTTCAGTATTGTTCAGTATTGTTCAGTATTGTTCAGTATGGTTCAGTATTGTTAGTATTGTTAGTATTGTTAGTATTGCTCAATATTGTTCAGTATCGTTCAGTATCGTTCAGTATGGTTCAGTATCGTTCAGTATTGTTCAGTATAGTTCAGTATAGTTCAGTATTGTTCAGTATTGTTAGTATTGTTCAGTATTGTTCAGTATTGTTTAGTATTGTCAGTATTGTTCAGTATTGTTCAGTATTGTTCGTATTGTTAGTATTGTTCAGTATTGTTAGTATTGTTAGTATTGTTAGTATTGTTAGTATTGTTCAGTATTGTTTAGTATTGTTAGTATTGTTAGTATTGTTAGTATTGTTAGTATTGTTAGTATTGTTCAGTATTGTTAGTATTGTTCAGTATTGTTCAGTATTGTTCGTATTGTTAGTATTGTTCAGTATTGTTAGTATTGTTAGTATTGTTAGTATTGTTAGTATTGTTCAGTATTGTTTAGTATTGTTAGTATTGTTAGTATTGTTAGTATTGTTAGTATTGTTAGTATCGTTCAGTATTGTTCAGCATTGTTCAGTATCGTTCAGTATTGTTCAGCATTGTTCAGTATCGTTCAGTATTGTTCAGCATTGTTCAGTATTGTTCAGTGTTGTTCAGTACTGTTCAGTATTGTTAGTATTGTTAGTATTGCTCAGTATTGTTCGGTATTGTTTAGTATTGTTAGTATTGTTAGTATTGCTCAGTATTGTTCAGTATTGTTCAGTATTGTTCAGCATTGTTCAGTATCGTTCAGTATTGTTCAGCATTGTTCAGTATCGTTCAGTATTGTTCAGCATTGTTCAGTATCGTTCAGTATTGTTCAGCATTGTTCAGTATCGTTCAGTATTGTTCAGTATTGTTCAGTGTTGTTCAGTACTGTTCAGTATTGTTAGTATTGTTAGTATTGCTCAATATTGTTCAGTATCGTTCAGTATTGTTCAGCATTGTTCAGTATCGTTCAGTATTGTTCAGCATTGTTCAGTATCGTTCAGTATTGTTCAGCATTGTTCAGTATCGTTCAGTATTGTTCAGTATTGTTCAGTGTTGTTCAGTACTGTTCAGTATTGTTAGTATTGTTAGTATTGCTCAGTATTGTTCGGTATTGTTTAGTATTGTTAGTATTGTTAGTATTGTTAGTATTGCTCAGTATTGTTCAGTATTGTTTAGTATTGTTAGTATTCTTAGTATTGTTAGTATTGCTCAGTATTGTTAGTATTGTTCAGTATTGTTGGTATTGTTTAGTATTGTTAGTATTGTTAGTATTGTTAGTATTGTTCAGTATTGTTAGTATTGTTAGTATTGTTAGTATTGTTAGTATTGTTCAGTATTGTTTAGTATTGTTAGTATTGTTAGTATTGTTAGTATTGTTCAGTATGGTTCAGTATGGTTCAGTATTGTTCAGTATTGTTAGTATTGTTCAGTATTGTTAGTATTGTTAGTATTGTTAGTATTGTTCAGTATGGTTCAGTATTGTTCAGTATTGTTAGTATTGTTCAGTATTGTTTAGTATTGTTAGTATTGTTAGTATTGTTAGTATTGTTCAGTATTGTTAGTATTGTTAGTATTGTTAGTATTGTTCAGTATGGTTCAGTATGGTTCAGTATTGTTCAGTATTGTTAGTATTGCTCAATATTGTTAGTATTGCTCAGTATGTTCAGCATTGTTCAGTATTGTTAGTATTGTTCAGTATTGTTCAGTATTGTTCAGTATTGTTCGTATTGTTAGTATTGTTAGTGTTGTTAGTGTTGTTCAGCATTGTTCGGTATTGTTTAGTATTGTTCAGTATTGTTAGTATTGTTAGTATTGCTCAGTATTGTTCGGTATTGTTTAGTATTGTTCAGTATTGTTAGTATTGTTAGTATTGCTCAGTATTGTTCAGTATTGTTAGTATTGTTCAGTATTGTTAGTATTGTTCAGTATTGTTCAGTATTGTTCAGTATTGTTCAGTATTGTCAGTATTGTTCAGTATTGTCAGTATTGTTCAGTATTGTTCAGAATTGTTCAGTGTTGTTAGTGTTGTTCAGCATTGTTCGGTATTGTTTAGTATTGTTCAGTATTGTTAGTATTGTTAGTATTGCTCAGTATTGTTCAGTATTGTTCAGTATTGTTAGTATTGTTCAGTATTGTTCAGTATTGTTAAGTATTGTCAGTATTGTTCAGTATTGTTCAGTATTGTTCGTATTGTTAGTATTGTTAGTGTTGTTAGTGTTGTTCAGCATTGTTCGGTATTGTTTAGTATTGTTCAGTATTGTTAGTATTGTTAGTATTGCTCAGTATTGTTCGGTATTGTTAGTATTGTTCAGTATTGTTAGTATTGTTAGTATTGCTCAGTATTGTTAGTATTGTTAGTATTGCTCAGTATTGTTCAGTATTGTTAGTATTGTTCAGTATTGTTAGTATTGTTCAGTATTGTTCAGTATTGTTTAGTATTGTTCAGTATTGTTCAGTATTGTTAGTATTGTTCAGTATTGTTAGTATTGTTAGTATTGTTCAGTATTGTTAGTATTGTTAGTATTGTTAGTATTGCTCAGTATTGTTCAGTATTGTTAGTATTGTTCAGTATTGTTAGTATTGTTCAGTATTGTTCAGTATAGTTCAGTATTGTTCAGTATTGTTAGTATTGTTCAGTATTGTTAGTATTGTTCAGTATTGTTCAGTATTGTTCAGTATTGTTTAGTATTGTTTAGTATTGTCAGTATTGTTCAGTATTGTTCAGTATTGTTCGTATTGTTAGTATTGTTCAGTATTGTTAGTATTGTTCAGTATTGTTAGTATTGTTCAGTATTGTTCAGTATTGTTAGTATTGTTAGTATTGCTCAGTATTGTTAGTATTGTTAGTATTGCTCAGTATTGTTCAGTATTGTTAGTATTGTTCAGTATTGTTAGTATTGTTCAGTATTGTTCAGTATTGTTTAGTATTGTTCAGTATTGTTCAGTATTGTTAGTATTGTTCAGTATTGTTAGTATTGTTAGTATTGTTCAGTATTGTTAGTATTGTTAGTATTGTTAGTATTGCTCAGTATTGTTCAGTATTGTTAGTATTGTTCAGTATTGTTAGTATTGTTCAGTATTGTTCAGTATAGTTCAGTATTGTTCAGTATTGTTAGTATTGTTCAGTATTGTTAGTATTGTTCAGTATTGTTCAGTATTGTTCAGTATTGTTTAGTATTGTTTAGTATTGTCAGTATTGTTCAGTATTGTTCAGTATTGTTCGTATTGTTAGTATTGTTAGTGTTGTTAGTGTTGTTCAGCATTGTTCGGTATTGTTTAGTATTGTTCAGTATTGTTAGTATTGTTAGTATTGCTCAGTATTGTTCGGTATTGTTAGTATTGTTCAGTATTGTTAGTATTGTTAGTATTGCTCAGTATTGTTAGTATTGTTAGTATTGCTCAGTATTGTTCAGTATTGTTAGTATTGTTCAGTATTGTTAGTATTGTTCAGTATTGTTCAGTATTGTTTAGTATTGTTCAGTATTGTTCAGTATTGTTAGTATTGTTCAGTATTGTTAGTATTGTTAGTATTGTTCAGTATTGTTAGTATTGTTAGTATTGTTAGTATTGCTCAGTATTGTTCAGTATTGTTAGTATTGTTCAGTATTGTTAGTATTGTTCAGTATTGTTCAGTATAGTTCAGTATTGTTCAGTATTGTTAGTATTGTTCAGTATTGTTAGTATTGTTCAGTATTGTTCAGTATTGTTCAGTATTGTTTAGTATTGTTTAGTATTGTCAGTATTGTTCAGTATTGTTCAGTATTGTTCGTATTGTTAGTATTGTTCAGTATTGTTAGTATTGTTCAGTATTGTTAGTATTGTTCAGTATTGTTCAGTATTGTTAGTATTGTTAGTATTGCTCAGTATTGTTAGTATTGTTAGTATTGCTCAGTATTGTTCAGTATTGTTAGTATTGTTCAGTATTGTTAGTATTGTTCAGTATTGTTCAGTATTGTTTAGTATTGTTCAGTATTGTTCAGTATTGTTAGTATTGTTCAGTATTGTTAGTATTGTTAGTATTGTTCAGTATTGTTAGTATTGTTAGTATTGTTAGTATTGCTCAGTATTGTTCAGTATTGTTAGTATTGTTCAGTATTGTTAGTATTGTTCAGTATTGTTCAGTATAGTTCAGTATTGTTCAGTATTGTTAGTATTGTTCAGTATTGTTAGTATTGTTCAGTATTGTTCAGTATTGTTCAGTATTGTTTAGTATTGTTTAGTATTGTCAGTATTGTTCAGTATTGTTCAGTATTGTTCGTATTGTTAGTATTGTTCAGTATTGTTAGTATTGTTAGTATTGTTAGTATTGTTCAGTATTGTTTAGTATTGTTAGTATTGTTAGTATTGTTAGTATTGTTAGTATTGTTAGTATTGTTCAGTATTGTTAGTATTGTTCAGTATTGTTCAGTATTGTTCGTATTGTTAGTATTGTTCAGTATTGTTAGTATTGTTCAGTATTGTTAGTATTGTTAGTATTGTTAGTATTGTTAGTATTGTTCAGTATTGTTTAGTATTGTTAGTATTGTTAGTATTGTTAGTATTGTTTAGTATTGTCAGTATTGTTCGTATTGTTAGTATTGTTCAGTATTGTTAGTATTGTTAGTATTGTTCAGTATTGTTTAGTATTGTTAGTATTGTTAGTATTGTTAGTATTGTTTAGTATTGTTCAGTATTGTTCGTATTGTTAGTATTGTTCAGTATTGTTAGTATTGTTAGTATTGTCAGTGTTGTTCAGTGCTGTTCAGTATTGTTAGTATTGTTAGTATTGTTAGTATTGTTAGTATTGTTAGTATTGTTCAGTATTGTTCAGTATTGTTAGTATTGTTAGTATTGTTAGTATTGTTCAGTATTGTTTAGTATTGTTAGTATTGTTAGTATTGTTAGTATTGTTAGTATTGTTAGTATTGTTAGTATTGTTAGTATTGCTCAGTATTGGTAGTATTGTTAGTATTGTCAGTGTTGTTCAGTGTTGTTCAGTATTGTTAGTATTGTTAGTATTGTTAGTATTGTTAGTATTGTTAGTATTGTTAGTATTGTTAGTATTGTTAGTATTGTCAGTATTGTTCAGTGTTGTTCAGTATTGTTAGTATTGTTAGTATTGTTAGTATTGTTCAGTATTGTTAGTATTGTTAGTATTGGTAGTATTGTTAGTATTGTTAGTATTGTTCAGTATTGTTCAGTAGTGTTCAGTATTAATGTATCAGATTTAAATGCAAACAGGTTTGGCAGAAAGTGAAGGTACTCACAGTCAGTGACAGTCTGAGGACCCACAGCTCCCCAAACACATGAGCTCACTTCTGGGCAGGGTCTTCAGGATTGAGAGCGAGCCTGGAAACCCCTCCAGAGAGAGGGGGGGGGGTTACATCACATATGGTTTTATGTGTTCACTTCATGTAGTTTTTACCTAAAGAGTGGATAAAGAAAACAAAAAACATGGCTTACCATGTTCCGTGAATCCAAATGGACTAAACATTTCAACATAAATCAAATCTTTCGAAAAAGTAAAAATATATTATATATATTAAATAAATACATGATAATAATAATAATAATTTAATGTTGATGCATGATATATAAATGGGCTTATTTATGTGCTCCTAATGTCTAAAGTACTACCTCTTGCTTCATTTAAAAGTAGATCTTTGTTTATGTGTCGCATTTGGATTTCAGCAGGTTTAGGTTGCAAGCAAAAACGATTGGAAAACATTACGTCACATTTAGCTGACGCTTTTATCCAAAGCGACTTACAACAAGTGCGTTCGACCAGGAAGACACAACCTTGAAGAAAACAGAATCATAAAGTACATCAGGTTTCATAGAGCCAAGCATTTCAAGTGCTACTCAACTGGCTTTAGAGGAGCCAGTCCTTTGTTAGTATATAAGTGCTTTGTTAGTAGTTCTTTGTTAGTAATTCTATCGCTCGAAGTGGAGTCGAAAGAGATGAGTTTTCAGTCCGGAAGATGTGCACGATATCTGCTGTCCTGATGTCAATGGGAGCTCATTCCACCATCTTGGAGCCAGGATAGCAAACCCACTTGTTCTTGCTGATGGGAACCCCGCTTAAGTCGAAGTATTTGTATGCATACTCATAGTTGTTTCTTGTCCTGTATCTGTCAAAGCACAATATATGTTCCTGAGATGAAGTGGAGAGAAGCATGACGTCAGCAGAGGCGCTCGTACCGAGGAGGGGAAACAGAAAAAGGGAACCCCGCCTAACGGCACCATACGTAGGGAGGGAGTTAGTTCGGTCTCCCAGGACTGCATGAGGTCAGCGGCACACAGAGAGCTGTTTGTTCAGCGTCCTCTCATATGTGTCCCATCATAACGAGATGTAAATCTGTGGCTGCAGAAACCAAAGCCTTATGGTCTGCTGTAAATAAAGAACGATGCGTTCAGGATTTAGGAAGACGACTGTGAATTCAACGTTAGACAGAAATGCAATACGATATCACTTAGAATAGAAGAGAGGATTGCATTAGACAGTGGGATGGAGACCAGATGAAACCGCTACGTAATTAATTAAATGCATTAATAAATAAATAAATAGTTATTTACATTTGTATGACATTTTTTTAATATATATATATATTATTAAAAACATAATACATTAGTTAATACAAAAACATTTTTAGAAATATTTTTAAATATATAAGTTTTAAATGTATACTTTAATGTGTTTTTGTTGACCCAATTGCATTACGGTCTCTAGGGACTTTCAACTTGGGTTCACGTCCCGATTGGACCAGTGTGGACTGGTCACTGCCAAGGTGCCCTTGAGCAAGCAACCGAACCCCCACCGTTGTACAATAACTGCCCACTGCTCCCAGTACTATGATGGGTTAAATGCAGAGGTCCAATTTCACTGTGTGACAAAATAAAGAGGGTTTCATCCTCCAATTCTCTCCCTCTACCGAAAAGTGGAATGCACAACTACGCTGAATGTATAACACGAGTCCAGCCACACTGAGACCTTGTATTAGTAACCATGGTGACTTCATGTTTCTAAAATTAAGCTTCATTTCCTTTTAACGTCTGCAGTGTGACGGCTCCATGATTAGCATTTTCCAGATAGTGCTGGTTTATTTTCGGAATGAGTCACAACGATACTGATTCATTCTTTCAGCATTTTGGTTTGGATATTTTTGGATGCTTTTTCTGGACCAGTATTTCAGCCAACCGGCGGCAAAATGAGGTTACTTTGTTTTTGGGAATTTTCCAAAGCGCACCACAAGTTTTAGCCGAGATCTTACCTTTTAAGGCAGCTATTTTTAAGTGACATGTAGTAATGGCCGAAACCTGTCGAGGACATCAGATATTTGTCCCATAGTACAATTGGGATGGATTTCAAAGAGAGTTAACAGTGAAAATATAAACTACCCAAATGGAATAAACCTCACACACGGCATCTATTGCAGTCTGTCCGTCCTGGAGAGGATCCTCCTCTGCTGCTCTCCCTGAGGTTTCTCCATGTTCCCTTTAAACTGTGGGTTCTCTCCGGAAGTTTTTCCTTGTACGATGTGAGGGTCTAAGGACAGAGGGTCTGAGGACAGAGGGTCTAAGGACAGAGGGTCTGAGGACAGAGGGTCTAAGGACAGAGGGTCTGAGGACAGAGGGTCTGAGGACAGAGGGTCTAAGGGCTGAGGGTCTGAGGACAGAGGGTCTTAGGGCTGAGGGTCTAAGGACAGAGGGTCTGAGGACAGAGGGTCTGAGGACAGAGGGTCTAAGGGCTGAGGGTCTGAGGACAGAGGGTCTGAGGACAGAGGGTCTAAGGACAGAGGGTCTAAGCACAGAGGGTCTAAGGGCAGAGGGTCTGAGGACAGAGGGTCTGAGGACAGAGGGTCTGAGGACAGAGGGTCTAAGGACAGAGGGTCTAAGGACAGAGGGTCTGAGGACAGAGGGTCTAAGCACAGAGGGTCTAAGGACAGAGGGTCTGAGGACAGAGGGTCTAAGGACAGAGGGTCTGAGGACAGAGGGTCTGAGGACAGAGGGTCTGAGGACAGAGGGTCTAAGGACAGAGGGTCTAAGCACAGAGGGTCTAAGCACAGAGGGTCTGAGGACAGAGGGTCTAAGCACAGAGGGTCTAAGGACAGAGGGTCTAAGCACAGAGGGTCTAAGGACAGAGGGTCTGAGGACAGAGGGTCTGAGGACAGAGGGTCTAAGGACAGAGGGTCTGAGGACAGAGGGTGTCGTATTGTCATACTGATATTCTGTACACACTGTGAAGTCCACTGAGAGAAATGTAACATTTGTGATATTGGGCTATAAATAAACATGGATTTATTGATTTATTGGTTGGTTGGTTGAGTAGGTGTAAAAACAAGATTTACTTTAATACAGAAGAGGTGACGTCCTTTAAAGTCAATAGAATAGCAAAATGAAATATTCTTTAATACTAAATTCATATAAAAATGAGAATACTACAATAACCATGAGTCTTAGCAACCACAAATGCGGGAACTCTTCAGGCATTCAAGTTCAGAAACATCATTACAAATCAAGCATTCCAGTCTTTGTGTCTGAATTTCAAAAAGGTGAAAACTGCTGAAACCCTCTTTCTTCTTCTCTGTTTCCTTTTCCTGCAGCTAAACTACCCGAACCAACGACTACAAGTCCTCCGATGATGCCCACTGAATCTACAACTGAACGCCCCAAAACCACTCCAACACCCGGACCAGCCTTCATGCCAGAAAGAGCTGAAATCCAAACCGAAGATCCCGTTACATATTCCAAACACACCCCCGCTCAGACTCTGGCCCCCGGGACCCCCACTCCGATGTTCATAGACTACGACGTTCCACTTTTCAACCCCAACGTATTAGAGGCGTTACCAGGTAGAGGAGACACTTTGCCCCCCATGAAGCTGCCTCCGTTACCGACCACCCGCTTGCAGCGTCCACAACTCGATATCTCCCACGGGGGGGAGGAGGGAGGCAGAGTGGGGTCCGGCAGTGGAAGTGGGGAGGGAGGAAGCAGCGAGGGAAGCTACAGTGGGGCGATGGTGACCCCGGGACAAGGGTGGGAGGAAACCACAACGAGACCAAGTTCCCTTCTTGAAATCACCCCAGAAACCACATCGACACCAAGTTCTCTTCCAGACATCACATCGACACCAAGTTCTCTTCCAGACATCACATCGAGACCAAGTTCTCTTCTGGAAATCACCCCAGAAACCGCCCAGAGACCATTGCATCTTCTTCCAGAGACCCTCACCCCCGAACCAAACGTACCAGCCAGCGCCAGAGAGGGGGGTCAGCAACCCGCTGTTGTTTTTAAAGAGGACGTCACCCCAGGAACTACATCCACGTTTGAGCTCGACCATTCGCTGGCCACTCCTGTGGACAGGGAATCCTCTTCAGGCAATACGTCCATCCATCTCATCATCGTCAACATGAAGGACAGTAACCAATCGGGTGAGTTCGAGGAAAACTTAATCCACGACTGTCATACTTAAGATAAGAGATAACACACGATAGTACTTTATTGATCCCGATTTGGGAAATGATGGTGTTGCAGCAGCCGCATATGAGACGTGGCATTGTACAATACTAACTTCTTAAAGTAGAGATGTCCCGATCCGATCACGTGATCGGGGATCGGAGCCGATCACGTGATTTTCCAAAAATCAGGGATCGGGATTTTTTTTTCAATTCCTTCGCGTTTTCACCGAATGTATAACCGCTGCCGATTGCCACCAATGTTGTTTTTTTACTGCTAACAAAGTGGTAAAAGGTATGGCCAATTTCTGATATGATTGACAGTTAACTACCCACTGGTTTAACACATTGACCATGACGTTAATACGGGTTCTTTAAACATCAGTATCGATGCTGTGGGATTCTGAGACGTCGTGTCATTAATGTAGAAATAGGGCGGACAGTAACCAGTTTTTCCCAACAGTCCAACCCTGACCCTAAGAGTCTTCTGTTTGACATGTCTTTCCAAAACTACTCTATAAATGTCCATCACGTTTACTTTGACGTAGTTCCCCTCCCCCACTTATACGTCCCCATTCGACGGATTCATCTGTCATGGAGATAATTTATCTTTCTGCTCGACCTCAATATTTGTTTCTGTTTCGTTGAGGACTTATGCGGCTGCTTCGGATTTGGTTTGGTTTGTTGTCTTCTTAGGAAACAGCTACAGGTCTTGCATGCTGGCAGACTCACACACACACACGCACACACACACACACACACACACACACACACACACACCACACACTTAGCAGAGCCAGATGTGGGAAAAGCGATGAAGTCAGTCGTGCCCCCGCTCAGCATATTGTAAACACATCCCAGAGTCTCCCGGCGGGAAACCCAGCCTCATGAATAGTCAGATATCTCAGAGCAAATACTCTTTCACTTCACCTTCTTTCTCTTTCTCACAAAGGCACGCTGGTGGTCCCATGGGGCGATTGGCCTCCTCTAAAGGGCTTTGTGTTGTGAAGAAAGAGCCGAACAAACCACCAATGTCTGACCCTAATTGTCTTTTCTCCAGGGAGCTGCCTGAATAGCCGTAACTAACAACTTCTCAAACACAGTCCCTACTTTTGTCTGTATTTGTTTTATTGCCTCCATGGATGCAACAGGCATGGCACCACGGGTCACAGGGGTCCATAATGTCTGAGAGAAGTGGCTGTCACTGTTCTTAAACCTTGCTACCTTTGCTTTAAAGATTACAGAAAGTATAGATGAGTAAATAGTCGGTCAGTCCAGTCATTGTTTCGCTCGAGAGAAAGAAATACGTTGTAAACTGTAAAACTGTATTGGCTTGTCAAGGTTCAGAAACATTTCTCAAATCGAGGAAACTTGTGACTTTTTAAATTGGAATTATACGATTAAAATCATGATATTATTCATTTGGTTTGGCCAAGTTACGATACAGCTGCTTTGTTTGAGTTTAGTGATGCACCAAATGGTTGTTTTCGCGATCGCTGATCTTTGTAATAAACCGTTTTTGTCTCTAAAATGTCCAAAACTAAGCGTGGCTTGTTTTGTGGTCGATCAACACTCAAAGGTACTCAGTTTACATAATATCGATTTGGGAAAAGTGTCAAACCCTGTCAATGGAATATATATTTTTTAAAAGTTACAAAAACTGTTGGTACATGAATTATCTCTGGGTCGACTCTGTTTTCGCTACTAGAGCAAGACATACCTCTTTATTATCTGCGTGTTGTACTCATATGTCCGTGTCCTGTTGTTTTCCAGTGGACGACATCCTGAACATCTTGAGCCGGCCTCAGTCTCAGTTCGATCAGATCACACACTTCTCTCAGATGAGCGGTGAAGGTGGGCAGGGCAGCGGAGACTCCCATCCCTTCGACGTTTCCTCCCATCAACCTGCCTCCAACCGTCAGATTCATCAACGGAAAACATCAGGTATTGTCCAGAGGAGGAAGAAGTATTCAGGTCGTCTACTTGAGTCAAAGTAGAAGTACTCAGATCTTGTAGTTGATAAAAGTAGAAGTACTCAGGTTGTCTACTTGAGTTAAAGTAGAAGTACTCAGATCTTGTACTTGAGTCAAAGTAGAAGTACTCAGATCTTGTACTTGAGTCAAAGTAGAAGTACTCAGATCTTGTTCTTGAGTAAAAGTAGAAGTACTCAGATCGTCTACTTGAGTCAAAGTAGAAGTACTCAGATCGTCTACTTGAGTCAAAGTAGAAGTACTCAGATCGTCTACTTGAGTCAAAGTAGAAGTACTCAGATCTTGTACTTGAGTAAAAGTAGAAGTACTCAGATCTTGTTCTTGAGTAAAAGTAGAAGTACCAGAGTGTAGGAATACTCTGTTACAGTGAAAGTCCTGCATTCAAAATATTTCTCAAGTATAAGCAGAAAAGTATTATCATCAAAATATAGTTAACCTGTTAAGCTTATCGGGCTTTTTTTCACGAAACTGTGTCTCAGGGCTTCTTAAAATGTAATAAACGATGAATGTGTCATACTCACTTAACGGGAAGAAACTCAGCTAACTGACGATATGAACAATGTTTACCGAAACAGAACACAAGTCTCACGAGAAGCGTCTAAATGAGCCCTGAGCGAAAAAATGCTAACGCACTTAGCACAGAGCTCTAGGTATAAATCGATCGATATACTTATCGGATCTGCACAAACAAGCTTTGCTAGCAAGCTGAGATTCCACAGATTCTAGAAATATAAGTATCATCACTGAGCGATCGGAGCTTGCGACAGGGGAAGCAAAACCAGACAACATACAACGTAGCTTTAGGTAGCAAAACACAGCTCACCTTTTGCTGCTATTCTGATCAAAAGTTTAATGGAGTTTAAAACGAGAGAAACGCGGCTGAAGGTTAATCCACAGCTTAATCCATAGGTTAATCCACAGGTTAATCCACAGGTTAATCCATAGGTAATCAAGTAATCCACAGTTATCCAGTAATCCATAGTAATCACAGTTAATCCAGTAATAGGTTAATCCATAGGTTAATCCACAGGTTAATCCACAGGTTAATCCACAGTTATCCAAGTTAATCCATAGGTTAATCCACAGGTTAATCCATAGGTTAATCCATAGGTTAATCCACAGGTTAATCCATAGGTTAATAATCCACAGTTAATCCATAGGTTAATCCACAGGTCCAGTTAATCCACAGGTTAATCCACAGCTTAATCCATAGGTTAATCCACAGGTTAATCCACAGGTTAATCCATAGGTTAATCCACAGGTTAATCCAATGTCTCTGTCACTTTGAAAAAATTATTCATAGTCCATAATTCAATTTTTATGTCAAAAATTTAGTTTTCATATTAGCTGCTAATGATAGCTTCCAGAGTGTATGACAGCTTCCTGTTTTGTGTATTCTGGCTACGCGTCACTCTCACTCCTTATTTGGTAACCTGTGTGTGTGTATGTGGAACTTTCCCTCGATTCCATTGGCTCTAACGGTTAAAACGATATGTCAATCATCAAAATCGACCAAGGGGGGCCAGAGATAGGTCAAAACAGAGTTACAGTAATGTATTGCTTTTTGCTGTAACGAAGTAATGTAACGCATTACTAATGACATCTGGGTAATATACTACCCGTTACGATTCTCACTAACGCAGTCACAACACATTTTAACCCGATATTAAATGGTGTTTTCTTTTTTAAGAATATCGCGAGACATTCCGACACCAGAGAAAAATGGTGCGGGGAGATTAGCTATCCTGGCGTTTACGTATCAGTCAGGCGGATCTCGATGATCCTGTTATCCCGCTTATTACACGGCCAGATACTAAACAAAGTAACGACTCGACTCCCAATATTAATTGAAATGATTTTATTGACCTCAAAATTATCGTATTTCTTCCGCTAAGAAAAAAAAACTCACGATGGACACACGAATATTGAATTGTGAATTTCGCACGAAGATGGCCCCGAACCACACGAAGACATTTACATTACATTTAAGACGTACAACTGCAACGAAAGTACCACAAACAGTTATGTTACAGTACTATGATACTGTACGTATATCTTCAGACTTTGCTCTTTACTTTATCCGTCTTTATATGTAGAAGATATTACGTTTTCTCCGTAATGTTGTTTCCATAGCAACAACAACTTCCTGTCAACTCGCCTTCAAAATAATATATTACATCCTTTTCAGTTTCACAGAACACAAATTGGTTTATTTACATAATATGTTTACGTGATTTTGTTGTGCAATAAAACAACCCGATGGACACACGATAAAGGAACGATCAAATTCGACTCTGATCGTAGCATCGGGCCGTTCGTGAGGGCATCTTAAGCCATCGTCTGACCGCCGGAGGAGTTTCTCCGGCTCCGGCAGCAACTTCGTGAGCGGTGGCAAAATCTTTGGCATGCCAACAAACAGCCGAAGGACCTCGAGAAGGTTCATTTTCGTGTTGAATTCGTGTGTCCATGTTGCCCTTCGTGAGGCCATCGTGAGGCCATCGTGTTATCATCGGTGCCATCGGGCAATCGCCCCGATCAGAGTGAGGGCGAATGCACCGATGATAACACAAAGGTGACACGATTTGACAAGATGCCCTCACGAGTGCCTTACGAAGTTGCCGCTCACGAAGTTGCTGCCGGAGCCTGAGAAACTCCACCGGCGGTCAGACGAAGGCTTTAGATGCCCTCACGAACGGCCCGATGTTGCTACGATCACAGCCGAATTTGAACATTTCCTTTATCGTGTCCATCGGGTGTTAATTTCGGGACAGTGTGACAGGGCCTTTAGTGTTTACTTCTTGTCTGTCTTCTTCTGTTCATTTATCGGACGTCCTGCGCTCCGTCTTTTACCCTCTTTTTACTTTCTCTTTCTTCATCCTCCTTAGCAACGGAATTGACCAATTAGAATCGAGTATTCAACTAAGCCTTGTAATAAAAGTTGTTGGTAGCCTTAAGGGCATACACAGTTGCTGCACTAAACTACATTTTAGCATTTAAAATACCTAGCCATGATGTTGCGGTTATTTTGGTGAAAGAAACTCAAAGTAATATAAAATGAGTTTAACATTTCAGAGACAGTAATATTGTAACGTAACTTATTACTTAGAAAAGACAGTAATAAGTCATATGTACTGTATTACATTTTGGAAGTAACACTGATACAGGGTACTTATTACATGTTATAGTTTGGATTGCTAAAGCTTTCAGTCTACTAACCCATCATGCCAGGGTGGTTTTCACGATACAGGAAGTAATGTTTGTTTTTTTGGACGGATACAACAATTAAAAAATGTTTACTATGGTCAATCTGAATTTACTTTAAAATAAAAAACATCTGTATTGATTCTGACTCTTCTACATCCAGCTCACAGGTCTATCATTGCTTTGAGAAAAAAGATTATTCATTTACCCCTTTTAGAAGATATTGTAATTTGTTCTGGGAATGTCATGTTCGAGTCTGAGACCTGGAACACAGGCTCGGGGCTCAACAGGTTAAAGTACCAAAGGTGAAAGTAGTCGTTGTTTGATTGGTCCATTCCAGAATAATATATATGATGTGTTTTATAATGATTGATCATGAAAGTGTTCTCAGAGCTGGTGGAGGAGCAGCTAGTCTGAAGTACTTTGTAGACTGCAGGGTAGCTGGTGGAGGTGCAGCTAGTCTGAAGTACTTTGTAGACTGCAGGGTAGCTGGTGGAGGTGCAGCTAGTCTGAAGTACTTTGTAGACTGCAGGGTAGCTGGTGGAGGAGCAGCTAGTCTGAAGTACTTTGTAGACTGCAGGGTAGCTGGTGGAGGTGCAGCTAGTCTGAAGTACTTTGTAGACTGCAGGGTAGCTGGTGGAGGTGCAGCTAGTCTGAAGTACTTTGTAGACTGCAGGGAAGCTGGTGGAGGTGCAGCTAGTCTGAAGTACTTTGTAGACTGCAGGGTAGCTGGTGGAGGTGCAGCTAGTCTGAAGTACTTTGTAGACTGCAGGGTAGCTGGTGGAGGAGCAGCTAGTCTGAAGTACTTTGTAGACTGCAGGGTAGCTGGTGGAGGTGCAGCTAGTCTGAAGTACTTTGTAGACTGCAGGGTAGCTGGTGGAGGTGCAGCTAGTCTGAAGTACTTTGTAGACTGCAGGGTAGCTGGTGGAGGTGCAGCTAGTCTGAAGTACTTTGTAGACTGCAGGGTAGCTGGTGGAGGTGCAGCTAGTCTGAAGTACTTTGTAGACTGCAGGGTAGCTGGTGGAGGTGCAGCTAGTCTGAAGTACTTTGTAGACTGCAGGGTAGCTGGTGGAGGTGCAGCTAGTCTGAAGTACTTTGTAGACTGCAGAGTAGCTGGTGAAGGAGCAGCTAGTCTGAAGTACTTTGTAGACTGCAGGGTAGCTGGTGGAGGTGCAGCTAGTCTGAAGTACTTTGTAGACTGCAGGGTAGCTGGTGGAGGAGCAGCTAGTCTGAAGTACTTTGTAGACTGCAGGGTAGCTGGAGGAGGTGCAGCTAGTCTGAAGTACTTTGTAGACTGCAGGGTAGCTGGTGGAGGTGCAGCTAGTCTGAAGTACTTTGTAGACTGCAGGGTAGCTGGTGGAGGAGCAGCTAGTCTGAAGTACTTTGTAGACTGCAGGGTAGCTGGAGGAGGTGCAGCTAGTCTGAAGTACTTTGTAGACTGCAGGGTAGCTGGTGAAGGTGCAGCTAGTCTGAAGTACTTTGTAGACTGCAGGGTAGCTGGTGGAGGTGCAGCTAGTCTGAAGTACTTTGTAGACTGCAGGATAGCTGGTGGAGGTGCAGCTAGTCTGAAGTACTTTGTAGACTGCAGGGTAGCTGGTGAGGTGCAGCTAGTCTGAAGTACTTTGTAGACTGCAGGGAAGCTGGTGGAGGTGCAGCTAGTCTGAAGTACTTTGTAGACTGCAGGGTAGCTGGTGGAGGTGCAGCTAGTCTGAAGTACTTTGTAGACTGCAGGGTAGCTGGTGGAGGAGCAGCTAGTCTGAAGTACTTTGTAGACTGCAGGGTAGCTGGTGGAGGTGCAGCTAGTCTGAAGTACTTTGTAGACTGCAGGGTAGCTGGTGGAGGTGCAGCTAGTCTGAAGTACTTTGTAGACTGCAGGGTAGCTGGTGGAGGTGCAGCTAGTCTGAAGTACTTTGTAGACTGCAGGGTAGCTGGTGGAGGTGCAGCTAGTCTGAAGTACTTTGTAGACTGCAGGGTAGCTGGTGGAGGTGCAGCTAGTCTGAAGTACTTTGTAGACTGCAGGGTAGCTGGTGGAGGTGCAGCTAGTCTGAAGTACTTTGTAGACTGCAGGGTAGCTGGTGGAGGTGCAGCTAGTCTGAAGTACTTTGTAGACTGCAGGGTAGCTGGAGGAGGTGCAGCTAGTCTGAAGTACTTTGTAGGCTGCAGGGTAGCTGGTGGATTCACTCCAGGTGGAACTAAAGTCTGATTCAACACTTGGTTAGATTGCACATCCTTCATCCACATCTGTGAAGTAACTAAAGGTATTAAATACATGTGTATTAAATACATGTTCTTCTTCTTCTTCTTCTTCTTCTTCTTCTTCTTCTTCTTCTTCTTCTTCTTCTTCTTCTTCTGCTTTGGGTTTACTGGCAGGCCGCAACCCACTTCACGGCGTATACTGCCGCCCGGAGTCCCCGGCCGAAAGTCCCCGGAGTTGGGGAAGGCTTCAGTAGCAGCTGCTGGGAGTCCCAGCAGCTGCTACTGAAGCCTTCCGAGTAAATCGCCAGAACGCCGACACCTCCTCATCTCCACCGCTCCCATGCTTTATTTTGTGTTGCCATAAGTTAGTCTCTCTTCGTTTCTGCGCTGGGCTAATGCTAATGCTAATAATGCTAATGCAAGGATAATAAAATGGCGGCTTCACAAAACCTTTTGGGAGTTTTACGGGGCGTGGTTTGCAATCCGCCCAGCCAATCAGGCATAGGAACCTTTTTCTCCCACGAAAGCCCCTGCTCTCTAGCGGCGACGGAAAAGGGGGTAAAAAAGGTTCTGATGAACTCATTTTAGTTCCGGCTCTTTTTGGTGTGAACGCAAATATATCTGAGTTCTGATGAACTATTGTGAGAAAAGTACTCCGGTGTGAACGCGCCAATGGAAATACTTGTGAAAAGTAAAGTAAACGTTTTTAGTTACTTTACACCACTGCTACCGTCGGTACATTAGAGTACTAAGACCCATGTTTTTAATCATCTGTATTTTCGGATGCTTTCAGGTGAAATTTGAGTCTGAGCTGCCAGAGGAAGCCAGAGGAGATCAGTTCGAGACGGCCACACCTGTTGAGGTAAACGAGGTGGACCATGTAGAAGGGACAGAGAACGAGAAGTTGTCTCCTTTTGACTACACGATAGAAATACCAAGTGAAGAAACGCCAATGAAAAACGCCAACAAAGACAGCAGCGATGCATCCGTGGATTCCGACGTCAAAACCCAAGAACCAGGCGATCAGACGGCAACAAGATCCACCTCCACGTTCAAACAGAAGCTCCCCGTCTCATCTCCAGCGACCTCAACACCATCTTCCCCCTTTGCTGTTCCCCAGCCTCCCACTAAAGGCGTTTCGACCTTCGACGATACAGAAGGATCGGCAAGTCGCGGCACCGATGACGAGTCTCAGGAAGGATCCGCGGACGACGTTTCGTCATCGGGAAGCCAATCTCGAGGCGTGACCGATGAGACGGAAATCGGCGGGACGGAGCCTCCTACTACTTCAATCCCAGATCCACCATCACAGAAAACAACAACCGCAAAGACCGACATCGAGGACTCCGAAGGGTCCGCATCGGGAGAAGATGAATCTTCAGGACAAGACCCACCGGAGATGTATTCTACCCAGAAACCTCAACCTGTGGACGGAGAAGCTCCTTTGGTTTTACCGGCTGTAGACGTGGTGACAGATGCAGGATCAGGTGCGGAACAGATGTCCGGAGAGGGGGAAGTTACTGGGGAAAAGGGTGGTCCATTCGACCCCCTTTCAGAGGTCACAGTTACGGTTTTACCACATGTTGCAGCCGTGACTTTTGCAGACCGAACCACAAACAGAAAGGACACGACCTCAGAAGTTACCACCCCGAAACGGTCCACCGCAAACGATAACAAACATCTCACCTCAAAGTCTTCATCCACCACGCCTGAGAACCAAACGCCAACCGCCACCAAGCGGCAGAATACTTTTTTACCTGCCTCAACCTCAGGAGCAGTGAGTGACCACACACACACACACACACACGCACACACACACACACACACACACAGATACACTTTTTATTGATATACTAATATATACTGGCATATACAGTATGTTTTGTGTTATGATGTAATTGTTGACATTTATGTTTCTTTTTGTTCTATTCTGTTACAACGCCTTGTGAGGAATGCTTTGGCAATACTATGTTTAAAATGTATACAATAAAGCGCCTTTGTATTGTATTTTATTGTCAATCAAGTCAAATTGCTCGTACGTGTCAACCTACCTGGTAATAAACCTGATTCTGATTCTGATTCTCAATTCGCAGACGAAGCAGACCACCACAGAAGATAAGAAACATGCAGATCTTACGTCCAAGTCTTCGTCCACGACCCCTGAAGACCACGACCCAACCACCACCAAGTATTCGCAGACGAAGCAGACCACCACAGAAGATAAGAAACATGCAGATCTTACATCCAAGTCTTCGTCCACGACCCCTGAAGACCACGACCCCACCACCACCAAGTATTCGCAGACGAAGCAGACCACCACAGAAGATAAGAAACATCCAGATCTTAACGCCAAGTCTTCGTCCACGACCCCTGAAGACCACACCTCCAAGACGAAGCAGACCACCACGAGCTCCACGCAGCCCTTGTACACTTTCGATCGTCTCACCCACTCCGTCCCCGAGTGGGCTCTGACCCCTGACCCCGCCGCCACCCCTCTACCAGAGGATGACTTTGTGGATTACGATAAAGAGTCGGCCCCTGTTCTGCTGGAGGTTCGGCCCCCGAAAGCAGAAGCGATCCAGACCACGGAGCAGCCGGAGAACGCTCGCCCTGTGGAGGTCAGCACCGTGGACGTGAGAGGTACGTGGACCTGCTTATTGGTGCTTTGTAGCTTCAGTGGTGTTAACTTTACAGCA
The DNA here is from genome assembly GCA_036324585.1 of Champsocephalus esox. Taxonomy (NCBI): domain Eukaryota; kingdom Metazoa; phylum Chordata; class Actinopteri; order Perciformes; family Channichthyidae; genus Champsocephalus; species Champsocephalus esox. The sequence goes on from CM070483.1 coordinate 2,214,693, forward strand.
GCTTATTTCAATTCAAATGCAAAGGCTTCGTTGTCATATGCACACAGGCTACAGTGTAGAAATGCTTCTGACCTGAGCTCCTCCAACAGCTATCTGTGTTGGCATCACAAATTCATGAGTCTTTCTTGGACTTTTTCTGTATCCACGTAGATCTCCTGCCATGCACGACCAATGTGTGTCAGAACGGCGGCAGCTGCTACAGGAGAAACACACAGAATATGTGTGTGTGTGCACCTGGATTCGCCGGGCCGCTCTGTGAAGCAGGTATGCACACACACAGAGCCATGCTTATGTATTTAAACTAACCGCATCGACCCCGCGCTGACAGATGGATGGTAACGGCTGGTGTTGTGTGTCTGCAGATGTCGATGAGTGCCAGTCGAACCCCTGTCTGAACGGAGCCACCTGTCTGGATGGAGTCGCCTCGTTCACCTGCCTCTGTCTGCCCAGCTACTCCGGAGAGCTCTGCCAGCAAGGTGAGCCTCACCTGAGGAACCCCGCAGAGCTGCGGTCACACTGAAGTTCAACCAACTCCAATAATGAGAGTAAAATCCCACCTTTTTTTTAGTTTCCATCACAGTTAGTGTGTCTCGATACATTTCCACCCAGAGGTGGGAAGTAGTGGAGTACAAATACTCCGTTACTGTACTTAAGTACATGTTTCTGGTATCAGTACTTTACACGACGACGTTTTTACTTTGACTTCTAACACTTTGAACCCAAATACCTGTACTTTCTACTTCTCACATGTTGAACTCAAATACCTGTACTTTCTACTTCTCTACATGTTGAACTCAAATACCTGTACTTTCTACTTCTCACATGTTGAACCCAAATACCTGTACTTTCTACTTCTCTCATGTTGAACTCAAATACCTGTACTTTCTACTTCTCACATGTTGAACTCAAATACCTGTACTTTCTACTTCTCACATGTTGAACTCAAATACCTGTACTTTCTACTTCTCACATGTTGAACCCAAATACCTGTACTTTCTACTTCTCTCATGTTGAACTCAAATACCTGTACTTTCTACGTCTCTCATGTTGAACTCAAATACCTGTACTTTCTACTTCTTACATGTTGAACTCAAATACCTGTACTTTCTACTTCTCACATGTTGAACCCAAATACCTGTACTTTCTACTTCTTACATGTTGAACTCAAATACCTGTACTTTCTACTTCTCTACATGTTGAACTCAAATACCTGTACTTTCTACTTCTCTCATGTTGAACTCAAATACCTGTACTTTCTACTTCTTACATGTTGAACACAAATACCTGTACTTTCTACTTCTCTCATGTTGAACTCAAATACCTGTACTTTCTACTTCTCTCATGTTGAACTCAAATACCTGTACTTTCTACTTCTCTCATGTTGAACTCAAATACCTGTACTTTCTACTTCTCACATGTTGAACTCAAATACCTGTACTTTCTACTTCTCACATGTTGAACTCAAATACCTGTACTTTCTACTTCTCTCATGTTGAACCCAAATACCTGTACTTTCTACTTCTCACATGTTGAACTCAAATACCTGTACTTTCTACTTCTCTCATGTTGAACTCAAATACCTGTACTTTCTACTTCTCACATGTTGAACTCAAATACCTGTACTTTCTACTTCTCACATGTTGAACCCAAATACCTGTACTTTCTACTTCTCTCATGTTGAACCCAAATACCTGTACTTTCTACTTCTTACATGTTGAACCCAAATACCTGTACTTTCTACTTCTCTCATGTTGAACTCAAATACCTGTACTTTCTACTTCTTACATGTTGAACTCAAATACCTGTACTTTCTACTTCTCACATGTTGAACTCAAATACCTGTACATTCTAGCTAACAATGACATTATTGTTCTATTGATATAAAGGGAGGTCAGGTACTCTTTAAAGCAGCTGCTAGCTATGGGTACTTTTTACTGAAGTACACTTCAAAACCTCTTTACTTTCACTCGAGTAAAGAAGTTTAGTCAGTTCTTCTACTTTCACCAGAGTACTTTTAAACACGAGTATCTGTACTTCTACTTGAGGAAAGGAGGTGTGTACGTTGGCCATCTCTGTATAACTCTCACAGGTGCAACTTAATGCAGTTTGCAGTCCTCGTTCCCAGCTGTTTTCGGACGCAGGGCGTTGGCTCCTCTGCAGATTAGTTCCAGCTTCTCGTCCAATTCCTCTGTCATTACTCAGCAACTAATCAGGGCTCAGGCATGCTCCTAGGATTACTATTTTCCAAGAAAAAGACCAAGTCGATGTCTCTTCTAATATTCTTTAAAGATAAATAAGATTTGTCGACGTCTAAGAAGAGAAAGGATAAGCTCACATTCTTTCGTTACAGCGAGGTGTGGTTCCCAACGTTGAAGAAACGGCTGTTTTAGCATCAACTGGTACACCTTGAACTTTAAGTCGGCTTATCAGTCGCTTATGATTATTTATCTGACTTTTAGTAACTTTTATTTTCATATTTCTTCACCGATAAAATACATTTTCTTAAAGTCTTAAAGTGTTTAACATTTACAAGTAAAACAGAAATCCCTGCAGCAACACACGGCCTTTGTCAGAGTTGATATATTATGTATATTTCGTAATCATTACCGATGCCCTAAAATATAATTACCGTCTTTGTTGGTGAATCAAATGTACACCTTTTTGCAAAACATTCTTCCTGAATAACTTTTATAACGTGTGTGTGTGTGTGTGTGTGTGTGGTGTGTGCGCGTGTGTGTGTGTGTGTGTGGTGTGTGTGTGTGACCTACATGGAAAAATATGCACAACGAAAGATATATGTTTTATTTTGAAGCCTTTCTTGCAGTGTTTTCCTCTGAGTTCATTGCATTGTGTGAGGGCGGAGTAAACGGGGAAATCCCCTGACCTAAATACACACACACACACACACACACACACACACACACACACACACAGCTGTCCTTTTGTCACTTCCTGCCAGTGGAGAGACGGAGTATAAAACAGATAATTGCTCCATTATTTTTGCCACAGAGCTCTTGCAGCTGTGTGGCATCGAGTCAGGGAACTGAATACGGCCATCGGACTCTCCTGCTATTCATGTCCTCAACGTATTCTGTACGTTGCCCCAAATGAAATATGTAGACCTCACCTGAGCCTCCAGGCGCTTCACAGAGGACTTAATGGCGGGTTGACGATAGCTAAAACCCAATGGCCACTTTCCATCTCGTCTTCAGCCGCGGATACAAAACCTCCATTGTTTACGGCCGCGTCGCACAAAGCACCGAACTGATTGTATGGCTTACAGTCGTCGTACATTAAACCAAATGTGTGTGTTAGAGTGTGTGTGTGTGTGTGTGTGTGTGTGTGTGTGTGTGTGTGTGTGTGTGACCTGCAGACAACTGGAGGGTTGTGGAGGTTGATGAAGTCCGACTGTGTGTTGCTGAGCTCATTGTCCCACAGCTGGACCTCGTCTCTGTTGGTCTGAGAACTGGACGACCGAGTTCGATGAGAAGTAAATCATTCATTTTGTGAAGCTGCAAAAGCAGGAAGGAAAAATAGCATATTTCTGCATTTTAAAGGTTTGGTTTATTTGACGACTCCCAGGATTCTGGCCCTTCTTGCCGTCTTGATGTTTCCACTTGTTTTATTTTTTGCACACATTTTATACATTATCAAGTTGGAGATATGGAATCTAGTTCAAGACTCTGAACGAGTGGATCTGTTTGGACCTCGATATGGACTCTTTTGGAGCGTTTTCTAGCTGGTTACTCTGGGCCACACGTGTCAAACTCGAGGCCCGGGGCCCAAATCAGGCCCTTGGTGGATTTAATTTCGGCCCGCAGGATAATTTATAATTCCTATTAGATCTGGCCCGCCCGTATATAGCACCTTCCCTCCATCCTGAGGGTCTCCTCCGCTCAGAGCCCAAACATTGATGACCTTGCCCCCGAGATGAGACGCCAAGTATCTGAGCTAGCATCTCAGAGCAGCACACTGACTTCAAAGGATGCTTCCTTCTGCACTTCCTCTCAGGACAGCAGGCCATGTTTGGTTTCTCTCTGAGGGGAATAGTTTTGTTGAAGCTGTTGTCGGCCTGTGGGGAAATGTACTCATGAGAAGTGACTCTGGAGAAGCTGCAGATAGAGCCGTGAGAAATGAATGCAGCTGATTTCTATAGGCAATAGTTTAAGCTTTGTTAGTTCCAGGTTTAATATGTGCAATAAGTTCATTTCAATACGTTCTGCAATAAACATAGAACCAGTCCGGCCCTCCACTAGCACCGATTTTAAATGTTGGCCCACTGAGTATTTGAGTTTGACCCCCCTACTCTCGGTGCATTCAAACCTGACCTACAAGATTTAGAATCTCTGTTGTCGTTGCCTGTTACTTTTATATATCCATATACTTTAGAAATGTCTTTAATCTGCCACAAAGCGGGATTGTGTCCAGACAGACGTTTTAAGAGGACTACTCTACGTGTTTTAATGGTCTTTCATTCTTATAGGTTGTAGAAAGTCATGTCAAGAAACGTTATTCCGTCATGCACGCTGATTGGCTTCATCTGGCTTCAATAGATATAATATAGTGGACCAAAATACCCAGTTATAATCCATGCATTCCCAGTTCTCTAACTCTGTATGTTTCCGCTCTCTGCAGACACCGAGCTGTGTGGGTTCGGCTGGGAGAAGTTTCAGTCTCACTGCTATAAATACTTCACTCACCGGCGGACGTGGGACGCTGCAGAGAGAGAGTGCCGTCTGCACGGAGCCCACCTGACCAGCATCCTGTCCTCAGAGGAGCAGACCTACGTCAACCGTAAGTCCACGAGGAGGCATTTGAACAACGTCTCTCTGTGTTAGCATGTAGGCTAAACGCTCTACCTTTTAGCTCAGTCTCTAATCCCAAGAAATGAACACTCGGTAAAACCCTGTTTAACATCCAATGCATCAGAAGAACATGTGTAGCCTTAGTAGTGGCTTGGCTGAATGGCAATGTCCATCTTTAGGGTCCAACACTCAATCACTTTGGTTCAACCCAAAGTATCTCATCAACTATGGGGTAGATCTCATGAAATTTGGTTCAGACGTTCATGTTCCCCAGAGGATGAGTCCTTCTTACTTTGGAGAAGCTCTGACTCTTACTGTAGCCCAGGGCTGTCAAACTCAATTTCTTCGCGGGCCACATCAGCATTATGGTTGCACTCAAAGGGCCGGTTGTAACTTTGAGACTATATATCAAAATACATATATAAATATTTAATATATATAAAATAATGTATTATAGTACATCATCATTGGATTATTATCGGATAGGGTAATAACTTCATAATTAACTACGTCTGAAAGCAGAAGTCTAGGGCAAATCATTGCAAGTCTCTTCACTGAGAATGTTACAAAATGATTTAAAAAAAATCTAATTATGAGAAAAAGGCAAATTCTAAGAAAAAATTTATATTTTGAAGAAAAAAAGTCAAATTCTGAGAAAAAAGTCAAATTTGAGATGCATTGTGGGATATGTAGTTTATGGGCAACGTGCTTCTGTAAATCGGCATGTAACCGTATAATATTCTTTGCAATCTCTTGAGGGTCCGCATGAGATGAAGTCGCGGGCCGGATTTGGCCCCCGGGCCTTGAGTTTGACACCCTGGCCCGACCGTTAGATTTACAGTTGTAGCTTTCTGTGAAATATCTCAACAACCATGGGATGAAATGCGGTTCCGACACTCATTTTAGCTCCAGTATGAATTGTAATACCTTTGATAGATCCTTAAAGCTCCTGTCACACTGTCCCGAAATTGACACCCGATGGACACAATAAAGGAAATGTTCAAATGTGGCTGTGGAGTTTCTCGGGCTCCGGCAGCAACTTCGTGAGCGGCAACTTCGTAAGGCACTCGTGAGGGCATCTTGTCAAATCGTGTCATCTTCGTGTTATCATCGGTGCATTCGCCCTCACTCTGATTGGGGCAATTGCCCGATGGCACCGGTGATAACACGATGCCCTCACGATGGCCTCACGAAGGGCAACATGGACACACGAATTAAACACGAAAATGAACCTTCTCGAGGTCCTTCGGCTATTTGTTGGCATGCCAAAGATTTTGCCACCGCTCACGAAGTTGCTGCCGGAGCGAGAAACTCCACCAGCGGTCAGACGATGCCTCAGATGCCCTCACGAACGGCCCGATGCTACGATCACAGCCGAATTTGAACATTCCCTGTATCGTGTGTCCATCGGGTTGTTTTATTGCACAACAAAATCACGTAAACATATTATGTAAATAACCCAATTTGTGTTCTGTGAAACTGAAAAGGATATAATATATTATTTTGAAGGCGAGTTGACAGGAAGTTGTTGTTGCTATGGAAACAACAACATGACAGAGAAAACGTAATATCTTCTCCATATAAAGACGGAGAAAGTAAAGAACAAAGTCTGAAGATATCAGTACTGTATCATAGTACTGTAACATAACTGTTTGTGGTACTTCCGTTGCAGTTGTACGTCTTAAATGTAATGTAGATGTTGCCTTCGTGTGGTTCGGGGCCATCTTCGTGCGAAATTCACAATTCCATATTCGTGTGTCCATCGGGGGTCCACTTCGGGACAGTGTGACGGGGGCTTAAGAGTTTAAAGAACTTATGACATTCCCATTAGCCTCAAATGTAACTTTGAGGTCACTGATAATTAGCCATGTTAGTAGCGAACGAGCGAAACTAAGATGGTATCTAATAATATGGTACTCATAGCTCGAAGCTTTTTCTATCATTCCTACCTTCCTTACGTGCAGTGGGTCGATAATGAACGACATGTCTTTGCTTTTCCATGATGCTTGGCCCTACAGATTGGATTTGAGTGCCTACACTCCCAGTCTGGGACCCACATAGTTGACAAATTGTCTCTAATGACTTCCATTTGGTCCTGCCATTGATACACTAAACTCCGTAAGTGAGTAAATGTCTATATTTAAAAGCACTTATCTTGTAAAGCGTTGCTGATGTTTTACAGGAAAGAGCACTTTGAGAAGAGTGTTTGGAAAGCAGCCACTCAATCTGCGCTCTGATCCAGTGATGAGTGTTGGTCAGATAAACACAGAGTTTCCATTCACAATCAAAGCTTGAGCAACATGTAAACCGCGTCTCCGTTCATCTGGGAAGCGGAGATGAAATGGACTCGAGCCGGTCCTTAAATCACAGCTCAGCCCTGAACGTTTCCTCTGACTTCTCTCCTGGTTATTCACCACAGCTAGCACACAGACCGCAGCTAGCACACAGACCGCAGCTAGCACACAGACCGCAGCTAGCACACAGACCGCAGCTAGCACACAAACCGCAGCTAGCTCACAAACCACAGCTAGCACACAGACCGCAGCTAGCACACAGACCGCAGCTAGCACACAGCACACAAACCGCAGCAAGCACACAAACCACCGCTAGTACACACACCACAGCTAGCACACAAACCACAGCTAGCACAAAAAGCACAGCTAGCACACAGACCACAGCTAGCACACAAACCACAGCTACACACAAACCGCAGCTAGCACACAAACCACAGCTACACACAAACCACAGCTACACACAAACCACAGCTAGCACACAGACCACAGCTAGCACGAAAACCACAGCTAGCCCGCAAACCACAGCTAGCACGCAGACCACAGCTAGCACACAAACCACAGCTAGCACACAAACCACAGCTAGCACACAACCCACAGCTAGCGCACAGACCGCAGCTAGCACACAAACCGCAGCTAGCACACAACCCACAGCTAGCACACAGACCGCAGCTAGCACACAAACCACAGCTAGCACACAAACCACAGCACACAAACCACAGCTAGCACACAGACCACAGCTAGCACACAAACCGCAGCTAGCACACAACCCACAGCTAGCACACAGACCGCAGCTAGCACACAGACCACAGCTAGCACACAGACCACAGCTAGCACGCAAACCACAGCTAGCACGCAGACCACAGCTAGCACGCAAACCACAGCTAGCACACAAACCACAGCTAGCACACAAACCACAGCTAGCACACAAACCACAGCTAGCACACAAACCAAAGCTAGCACACAGACCACAGCTAGCACACAGACCACAGCTAGCACACAAACCAAAGCTAGCACACAGACCACAGCTAGCACACAGACCACAGCTAGCACACAAACCACAGCTAGCACACAAACCACAGCTAGCACACAAACCACAGCTAGCACACAAACCAAAGCTAGCACACAGACCACAGCTAGCACACAGACCACAGCTAGCACGCAGACCACAGCTAGCACACAGACCACAGCTAGCACGCAGACCACAGCTAGCACGCAGACCACAGCTAGCACGCAAACCACAGCTAGCACGCAAACCACAGCTAGCACGCAGACCACAGCTAGCACGCAAACCACAGCTAGCACGCAGACCACAGCTAGCACGCAGACCACAGCTAGCACACAAACCACAGCCTCGTAAATCATCACATCCCTCCTCTCCAAACCCTCTGTTACAAAGTCCTGGAGAAGTGTTTGCTTTGGAGAACACCAAACAATGGTTCCAACCTTTGTTAAAACAATATCTTGGTTTCGGAAACCGTAATTTAAACGTGTCCTAGTTTGTATGTACCGTGAAACACGAGTCATGGTGTAAGAAACAAGGGTTCTGTTAAGGAATGGAATATTCAATTAAATATAAATATCAAATGTGCAGTGTGAATGTTTGTGTGTGTGTGTGTGTGTGTGTGTGTGTGTGTGTGTGTGTGTGTGTGTTGACCCCAGGAACAATGGCTAATGCTAATGCTAATGCTAAAGGGGGATCCTAATGAAACAGTGATTAAAAGACGGGTGCGTTTCTCTCTCAGGTATGGGCAGCGACTACCAGTGGCTCGGTCTGAGCGACAAGATGTTCGAGAGAGACTTCAGATGGACCGACGGGAGGCCGATGGTGAGCAGATGTTATATATGTATCAGTCTGTGGAAGTGGGATCAGAAAAAGGGCCTGTAGAACCATCGTTCTGTAGATTCAAAAGTCCACGTTCCTCTCAGGATGCGTCATCAGGAGGCTCGACTGTCGACGGTGGTTTTTGAGACAAGTCAACTTTAAATAGATATTATTCCTCTAAGCTGTAGACGTATTACTCAATCTAGATCTCGTGTTTTGGGTGAGCTTTTTAAAAATACATTTAAAACACCCAACAGGACGTTTTCCTTCTAAGAATCCTGACCCGGTTACCGAAGATAGGAGACTACAGAGTCACCATACAGGAGGAAGCATGCATCTACTTATTTAAACTTCAATCATATAAACAGATCTTAAAGGTCCCATGTCGTGCTCTTCTGGTTCTGACCCGCCCCCTTGTGTTCTGAAGCTTCTGCATGTGAACGGTCTGCAGCGTCTCACACCCTCAAAGTGCACCCTGTAGCTCTGACTCAGAGAAGACCTGTCTGCTGCCCCTGAACGCCTCGTTGGACATTTCTCTTTCTCCATTTTGTTTCTTCCGGGAACCCAAAATGGACCAATCAGCGGAGCTCCTCACACACCAGGAGGGGTGGGGACCTTTAACGTACATTTTCAACCAACAGGGAGTCCCATTGACGTGCATGGAGCTCCCTGGTGCTCAAAGACGCTTTCCAGGGGTTTGATAAAACATGATCAAATAGAATAAAGAGTAGAAATAAGTATGAAAACAGAAACACAGCATAATTCACAAATTAAAAGCCAGTCTGAAGAAGTGTGTTTGGTCAGTGTTTTGAGAGTGGGGGCGTCGGTGCAGTCTCTGATGTGTTGTGGAAGGGAGTTCCAGAGGGTGGGGGCAGCGACGGAGAAGGCTCTGCCCCCACCCTCTGATGGACGAAGGCTGCGGGGTGTGTGTAGGGGGGGATCAGGTGGGTGAGGTAGGGGTCTGGTTATTGAGATTAGAGTTTATTTATGTATTTATATATCAATTGGACAGGGACGCTGCACATTGATTGACATTGTAAATGCTCCAGAGTTAGCCAGCAGGCTGTTGTTCGTCTGTAGTCCCGGACAGACGTTGAAAGTCATCCTAAATAACAGGTAAATACAAACAACTTTCACCAGAGATGCTTATATTATGATCAAAGCATCTTTAAAAACAGAAATAGATATTCACAAAGCAGCCGGAGAGCAACAGGCAAGGCACACGTGCAGACAGAGCGGATCTCCACTCCCCGTGTTTCAAAGTGAGATCTGAATGAACGGCAGGTGTTTCGTTCTCTCTCTGGGACTGAGCTCCTCCGGTCCCCGGCCTGCAGCACCACCGCCTGCTCGCTCTGGGAACTGCAGGCACTCGTGTTAAAGAGCTCTCGTTGTTGTTGTCGATGAGAGGTTTTCAGCTTTTATGTTTCTGTTGGTACGGTTGGACTTTAGCATGTGTCTTTAGTGACAGTTCATGTTCATACATTTAAATGTTATATTTCAGACTTAATTCAGAGATCCTTCAGCTGTTCTTTTTGACTCTTTGCTCAGCATTTCCCTCGTGTTGGTCGCTCTGTCCTGTGAGCACCGAGCGCCTCAAGACATGTCTCTGGACAACAGCTCTGTGTTTTTATTCGTGTTCCCTCAGCAATACGACCACTGGAGGCCGAACCAGCCCGACAGCTTCTTCCAGTCGGGAGAGGACTGTGTGGTGATGATCTGGCACGAGGGGGGGGCAGTGGAACGACGTGCCCTGCAACTATCACCTGACCTTCACCTGCAAGAAGGGCACAGGTACATCCAGACACTGACCTTCACCTGACCTTCACCTGTAAGAAGGGCACAGGTACATCCAGACACCGACACACCTGACCTTCACCTGACCTTCACCTGACCTTCACCTGCGAGAAGGGAACAGGTACACCCAGACACCGACACACCTGACCTTCACCTGACCTTCACCTGTAAGAAGGGCACAGGTACATCCCAGACACCGACACACCTGACCTTCACCTGACCTTCACCTGCAAGAAGGGCACAGGTACACCCAGACACTGACACACACCTGACCTTCACCTGCGAGAAGGGCACAGGTACATCCAGACACTGACCTTCACCTGACCTTCACCTGCAAGAAGGGCACAGGTACAGACACTGACACTGACCATGCAGACACTGACCTTCACCTGACCTTCACCTGCAAGAAGGGCACAGGTACACCCAGACACTGACCTTCACCTGACCTTCACCTGCAAGAAGGGCACAGGTACACCCAGACACTGACCTTCACCTGACCTTCACCTGCAAGAAGGGCACAGGTACACCCAGACACTGACCTTCACCTGACCTTCACCTGCAAGAAGGGCACAGGTACACCCAGACACTGACCTTCACCTGACCTCACCTGCAAGAAGGGCACAGGTACACCCAGACACTGACCTTCACCTGACCTTCACCTGCAAGAGAAGGGGACACAGGTTACACCAGACACTGACCTTCACCTGACCTCACTGCGAGAAGGGCACAGGTTACACCCAGACACTGACCTTCACCTGACCTTCACCTGCGAGAAGGGCACAGGTACACCCAGACACCGACACACACCTGACTCAAATATCAGAGACACTTTTTTAGTTGTTTCCAGCGGGATTAAGGATGTTGGAAAAATATCACTCGTCACCGGATTGAGCTTCAAGATCAGGATCCATGTATTTATTAATCCGTGCAAAACTGGAAGTAGTGGGAAGGGTTACATTTGGGAGTCCGAATGAAAAACTACTTTGACAATTAAAACATTACCGGAATAGCTGGCCCTTTTTTTAATTGTCTTCCAAACCGTCCAAGTGGGAAACTAGCGGTTCAAAGAACAGGGATTATAACAATTGAGATGCCATCCAATCGTTGCACATCTGGTCGTGTTGCTTCCATAGTGTCTTTAACATATGTCTTGAAGGGTAATCCTCCATTTCTGCTCCCCAGTCTCCTGCGAGCAGCCCCCCACGGTGAAGGACGCTCGGGTGTTCGGGGCGATGAAGCCTCGCTACGAGATCAACACGCTGCTGCGATATCACTGCGAACAGGGCTTCATCCAGAGACACGCCCCCACCGTCCGCTGCCGGGCCGACGGCCAATGGGACGCCCCGAAAGTCACCTGCACGAGCCGTGAGTCATTCACCAAATCTGAGTTCTCCACAGTCTGAGATAATAAGATTTCATTTCATTTCAAACCTTTATTTATTCAGATTGGTCCCATTGAGATCATATGTCTCTTTTTCAAGGGAGACCTGCAGCATATAGGTTCCACATGAAACATGAAACAATAAAGGACATTATACATTATATTTACAGGATACATAGTTACAGACATTTACAAGTGCCCATTGTATCGATGAGCAGAGATGGCTATGTGTTGCTATCACTAGCATCAGGCTCCATGGACATGTCGATAACGCCGTGTGTTCTGTCTTCTCCCAGCCGCAGCGTACCACGAGTTGGCGACTCTCCGGCGCCGCAACGACCAGCAGGACATCCAGCACGTCCACCACACCACGAGTCCCCAGGAACGGAACGAAGACGAGGAGCAGAAGCAGAGTTTCAGCTTCTTTCAGAACATCTGGAACCCTTTCCGGAGGGAGAAGAGGCAACGGCAGCAGGCGCCCGACGAGGGAGAGACGAGGCCCTGATCCGAGCGTCGGTGAACCAGCCGAACACGGGTCCGTTTGGTCCAGAGGCATCTTCAGACAGAGGGATGCAATGCACTGTCTGCTTCGCCGGTACATTGTCCCCCAGAAACACTCCAGGATCTGAAACCGTAACACTCGAGAGAAGTCAGTTCCACATCTTAGCTCTTCACGGATGATATCGAGTCACGACGCTCCGAAAGGGAAGACTTGAAATGGTCATTATCACAAGACGTCTGAGAAACGCCAGGTTTCCTCCGCACGACCCAGCTCGACTCCATTTTGGTACCTGGTGCTTTTCCAGAATACGTTTTCCAATGTCGACGGGCTCGTAGTATCCCGTCATAGCTTTTATACAGAAGCAAACAGTCGAACGTTCGCACTTCAAATCGCCCAACGTGGTTTTGCAGGTTGCCATTTTTATTTCCGCAACTCCTGCACGCAAAATAGTTTCTTTCTCTGTGACCTCAGCTGACCTTGCATACCACCACTAATGTTATTTTCTTTCAGTGAATGTATGTTTGAAGCACCTCTAGTGTCGGCTGCGCTTTACCATATTTTATTGTCTGCTTTATATCGTGCCGTCTCCTCGCTCTTTTAAAGCTAAAACCAAGTCTTATCAGTGTTACAAGCCACATTTTGGACTTTGACGTCGATCAAAATATCTGTTTTTACCCGGAGTATGTGCAGAATAAATCCATACCGGACGTGTTACGGTACGTCCACACAGCAGCTTTAAACAGATCTTCCATCGCTTCTCTGCCCGTTGACTTTGAATGGGGATGATGTCACTTTGCCTCGCTTTTCGCCGAACTGCATTGTGGGGGATTGAAGCGAAGATTTCCAGGATTCAAAAGTTGAGCAATGTTCAACTTTTGAAGCTGAGCTGGAAGCGTCAGCCAATCAAACACCTTTATGCAAATCTGACGGTAGAAGCGCCAGCCAATCAAACCGCGTGTGAGCAGGGAGAACCAGACCGCAGTTCATTTCCTCATATTCCAAACGAGAAGTTACGGTAGCAAATCACCCGGTTCTTTACGACCAGAACTATTAACGGGATACAAACCGGAGGAGCCAGCATGGAGGGAGGGGGCAGAGACAGTGGGGGAACTGGAGTTTATATATATATATATATTGCTCGCATAAAATCCCGGGGTTTTTTTGCTTTGTGTGTCGGGGGCGGGAGATTCATCTGATTGGTTGTTGGTCGCGTTGCTCGCAAAAAATCCCCACGCTGTCAGACACGCCCAGGTCCACGATGTTTTCAAAGCTGCCGTGTGGCCGTACCGTAAGGATTCGATAAAGAAGAAAGCACCGGGTACTATCCACACATTCTGCTGATGGAAAACCAACAGAAAGCTGAGTCGAGCCGTGCAGCGGAAACAAGTCTTGTGTTTCCTTTCTTTAGTTTGGGACCTGAACACATCTTTCAATCTTTTCTCAAAGGTACGCTGTGGAGGTTATTTTAGTTTGTGATACGGAAAAAACTCTTAAAAACATTGATGAAAAGTGCCATAAACTGCGCAAGGTGCCTTTGATTTAACGTTGGGAACTTTGAGCACAATATTAAAATACTGGAATGGTTTATTTTTATACACAGTCCAGCAGTTTTGAAAAAGCATGACTTTAAATTATTATCCAGAACATGTCCCAACGTGTCCAGTCTCAGTGTGCTGCTGCTCATTAAGGCCCGTTTCCACCCGCTGAGTTCCACGTGTAGATTTTTGTACAAAATATTTCAGCTCGAGAAACGACTTTTTTAAATAAAAGGGAAAGGGAGATTTAAAGAGCGGCGCACGACTCTGAAGAAGAGATTATTATGAATGTGTGTGTGCTATTAATCATAGGATATATAATATAGATACTATACGAAGCCATAAGAAATTAAGTTATTGTATACTTTAAAAACTATGAAAGGACTGTGATGTCGAGATGCTTTTTATTGACTCAAATTCACCTCCAAATTCTCCTTTTCTTCGAATATTTGTTGGGTTTTGAGTTTAGAGATGTTGCGTCTTGCTACAGATCTGGAATCTGTGTTTTAAAATCCATTGAATAAAGGAATGTGAAAATACGAGAGTGTATTGGGACCATTGTAGGTTAAAACAAATACAAATACGGAGCCATAGAAGGGGTGGATAATCCAAGGAAAACGTTTTTAAAATGACATTTAAAAACGATCAAACTCTGATATTCATTCAGATTAAAGTGTTAGATAGACAGATGGAAATTAAATAAATTGGATTTTATTATATAAGAAGTATAAAACATAATCTTTAATACATTTAAAAGTACATTTGAGGGAATTTCTTATAGTTTTTTGGCTTTTTTTTACTTGAAACTAAAACAAAGGCAGATGCTTTGACACCGACTGTAATATGCGGTGTTTTATTGCAGCGTTTTATAACCTCAGAGAATTTATCGAAGTGTGTGTACATATACGACTTTCATCTCTTGAATTGTGCCTTGAAATATCTATATTTTTTAAACCTACAATAGTCCTGATACGCCATCATAGAGACAAGCTTTGCTTTTACCTTCCCCTCTTCATACGTTTCCCTTTTTATATATTGTCTGTCAGTGTAAATGCTTTTTTAAAATGTTCTTCTACTCCATGTGGTTTACTGTATCTTTGGCACAAGAGCGTATTTGTATGTAATCATTGTTTCTTTCTCCATTTTGAGTAACTGTAAACAAAAAATGTCCTTCATCCTGGTTTCAGTGTCATTGTCAGCTGTGTGTGCAATAATAGGAAATATCATAACACGGCCTGTGTGTGTGTCGTCTTTTATTTCACACATCACATCAACACAACCTACAATGTGTAACTTACCTTTATTGTTGCATCTACAACGGATCACATGCCTGTGTGACTTAAAGAAACCATAAACGTGGCCGTGGCCTTACAGTATTTGGATGGGAAAGTGCAGATGAAGAGGAACGACGTACCACGCAGGCTAGGTACCGTTAGCATACTATAACTGACCGAAAACACACCTCTTCAGAATGGCTTTTCAATGTGTGAATAATATTGTTTTGTTGTTTTCATATTTTAATTCAACTTTTTATATTTCATTTCCTTTTTAATACCACTCCAAAGTGTCTATGAGCACCTGAAAAAAACGCTTAGAAATTAAATGTATTATTATTATAATGCTTCACCAGCTAGTGCTAAGTCACCTGCTAATGCTAAGTCACATGCTAATGCTAAGTCACCAGTGCTAATGCTTGGTCACCAGCTAGTGCTAAGTCACCTGCTAATGCTAAGTCACATGCTAATGCTAAGTCACCAGTGCTAATGCTTGGTCACCAGCTAGTGCTAAGTCACTGCTAATGCTAAGTCACATGCTAATGCTAAGTCACATGCTAATGCTTAGTCACCAGCTAATGCTAAGTCCCAGTGCTAATGCTAAGTCACCAGCTAGTGCTAAGTCACCTGCTAATGCTAAGTCACATGCTAATGCTTAGTCACCAGCTAATGCTAAGTCACATGCTAATGCTAAGTCACATGCTAATGCTTAGTAACCAGCTAATGCTAAGTCACCAGTGCTAATGCTTAGTCACCAGCTAGTGCTTAGTCACCAGCTAATGCTAAGTCACCAGCTAGTGCTAAGTCACCTGCTAATGCTTAGTAACAAGCTAATGCTAAGTCACCAGTGCTAATACTTAGTCACCAGCTAATGCTAAGTCACATGCTAATGCTCAGTCACCGGCTAATGTTAGTCACCAGCTAATGCTAAGTCACCAGTGCTAATGCTTAGTCACCAGCTAGTGCTTAGTCACCAGCTAATGCTAAGTCACCAGCTAGTGCTAAGTCACCTGCTAATGCTTAGTAACAAGCTAATGCTAAGTCACCAGTGCTAATACTTAGTCACCAGCTAGTGCTTAGTCACCAGCTAATGCTAAGTCACATGCTAATGCTCAGTCACCAGCTAATGTTAGTCACATGCTAATGCTTAGTCACCAGCTAATGCTAAGTCACCAGTGCTAATGCTTAGTCAACAGCTAGTGCTTAGTCACATGCTAATGCTAAGTGACCGGCTAATGCCAGCACAAGAAAACTAGCTTGGTTGTCTATTTGACCCTAAATGGGACCATGCTACACTGTAACATCATGCTGTTGGAAGAATATTTCAAACTAATTAGAAATGTCCAATTTTTGGAATAAAATCACTAGATTGCTAACTATGGCGCAATCCTGTGATCTAGGCCTGTTGTTGTTGTTACATCAAACATGTTTAATATTATCAATATTACCTTTTCTTTTCAGCAAACTGCTATAGTCTGTAACCAGAACGTAACTTCTCTGTATCTGTGAGAAGGTGTCTCTCTATGTGAGATTTGTTTTACTTGAATCCATGTTTCACGTATGACACCCAGACTCACTTCTCTCACAGGGTCCTGGACACCTGAACAAGACGGCATTTTATATCATTGCTTTTAGATTTTAGATATCATTTTATAATATGTTTCTTAATGCTCTTAATGTCTTTCATTTTTGTAAAGCACTTTGAATAGTGTTGAAAGGTGCTATATAAATAAACTTTAAAAAAAGTTAAAGTTAAAACACTGAAGGCAGGGGCGGACTGGCCATCGGGACGTTCTGGACGATTCCCGATGGGCCGGTACCGAAGTGGGCCGGTCGGATAAGTCACTAGCACCCCCCGTTGACAGTTTACTAGCGGTACTGAAGTGGGCCGGACCGACAATGTGGGCCGGTCGGATAAGTCACTATCACCACCCCCGTTGACAGTGTACTAGCGGTAGCCTACTAGCTGATTTTTCGTCCCAGTCCACCCCCGACTGAAGGTCAGTAAAAACACGGCGTTCGTCTGGGAAGTGTGAAGTCGCTCTTTTTGTATTTTCTCATGGTATTCATTCGAATGCAAAGTTCACACAATAAATATACTATGATAAGGTAATTGAAATGTATTAATGTAAGGTCAATAAACATTATTACTATTACTATGTTTTTAGAGTGCTATTGGCTGAAAAGTACTTTTTAAAGGCGGTACATTATTATTAAATAGTAAAGAAATGTCTTACGAAGTGTACACTATGAGTTTGTTTTTTCGTTTCACCTTTGTATTATTGTAGAAAACGTTTACATGCGTATTTAGAAGTGTGCTTGAATGCTGACCGGTGTATCTTACCGTTAAAACTAACGGCCTCCCTAGAAACCAGCGTGTGAACATGAAGCAACATAAAAACCCCAGACGTCGCCAGCATGCCGTCACCCGGCTCCTAAACCAGTCCCGTGCTTTGGCAACACGTTGTTTCCCCGTTAGCGAATGGCCTTGGTGTTTCTGCAGGAAAACATTCGTGTGTGTGTGTGTGTGTGTGTGTGTGTGTGTGTGCAGGCAGCAGCGCCCCTCCCTTTGGAGACATTACTGCATTACCCAGGAACTACACCAGAGCGACAGTCCATTACATCAACGCTGCTGTCTTTACCTTTAGCGTAGCTGCAGACGGATTGCTCACAAGGTGTCGTGATTTGTGATAATAGGCGAAGTCAACGAGCCATGAGTAAAGAGGCGGAGGCAAAGTCGTGTTTTATGATCGGATTTATTGTCCTTTTGTCTTTGGGACCCGAAGGTTGTTCTTGCAAGCTGCAGGTATAAGCATCGGTCAGATTGTACAGAAACGAAAACAGGCAACAGATTATTTTAAGCTTTTAAGGAATAGCTTGACATCATAAGAAATACGTACAATCAATCAATCAGTGAATCAATCAATCAATCAATCAGTGAACGTAAATATACTCTCGTGTGTATGCTAATTATGAAGCTGGATCCAGCAGGTTAGCTTAGCTTAGCTTAGCAAACACACTGGAAACGAGGAGAAACAGCTAGCCAAACGTTTTAAAAATGCCCCGACCAGCACTTCTAAAGCCTATCAACTAACATTTTTCTTTCCAATGTAAGTTGGAGACATTAGAGCTACTGATATGTGGATATTGTTACCGTTGGAAAGAGCTAGGCTAGCTGATTAGCCGTTAGCGAATCAGCTGCTGGTTTTAGCCTCATATTTAACACAGACAGAATCGACGTTGGTGTCAATCTGTCTTTCTGAAATTGTACTTATTGTCCATTTCTTTAATCTGTACACAAGTAAAAACTAAATGTTCTATCTTTACAGGGAGTGAGAAGAATCAACTTTTTTCTCAGGCAAAAGCAGGACTTTCCTCACGTCTTTTGCGGAGAGGTCGCACTCTTAAAAATGTCAAACCATCCGTTAAATAAACTGACACTTAACACTGTTTTCAAACTGTTTTAAAACTTCCAATAACACAAGTACAGGGAACATCTCGTAGTTGTGCAATCCTGCAGGCGACTCTTCAGCTGCTGTTCTGTTTCCCACCCTGTCTCATCGTTACACAACGTGTGCAGCAGGTCTGCGGCGATACGAGCGTCCGATAGTCCCGTGGCTTGTCCAATTTGAAGCCAAGCAGACACGGTGACCGGTCCGGACTGCGCACAGTGAGCTCATTCCCGATCGACGTGCACTTCTCTGACGCCCGTACATGGAAGAACGCTCGGTGTTCAATGTGTTTCTAACAGTCTGCAGGTTGGCTGCCGGCCCGCTGAGTCTCCGCAGAGCTCAGATAGCGATCCACGAGCCGAACACTCGGCATCTGGCCCGATGCCATCCGTGACCTCAGCTCTCCCCACGTAACTCTTAATCTGCTGCTGGAGCAAAGACAGTGTCCCCTTTTCGTTGGTCTTTTACGGGTAGTTTTAGTCAACAAAATATATTGAGTCCAAACTTTATGAGTTATGGTTGAGACTCAAATGCCTTCTGGACACTTGATTGTGCATCGAGTGCATTTTAAAGCTGGCACGATGTCGTACGACGGGAAGATTCATGCAATTTGAACATTTGACTTTGAGTATGTCAGAATGCAGCCACTTCAAGGTTTGGCAGCGAAACATTCCAATCAGAAGATATAACGAGTGATTCCTGCACAGAAACATTCATGTGGAGTTACGCACCGAGTGCTGAGGTCGCTGATGCTCTTTCACGATAAGAAACTACGGTATCTGTATCAAAAATAGCCGTTTTCAAGGCGCTAGATAGATATATATCGTGTGTAGCACTGACGGTGCTACGTCATGCTAAGACGAAGCCACGCTCAGCCGAACGGTTTCTAATCATGCCGGGCGTTTTCTATTTCTGCACAGCGACGGTTTGTCTACATCGCCTTCAGGGCAGATGTCATACTTTATTTTTACCACTGTCGTATGTTATGAAATAGATCGTAGTAAATGGATAGTTTGGCCGATAAGACAAAGAAAATAATAACGTCTACAGTATATAAAAAAATAGTCATAAACCGAAGAACATTTCTAGATACTACACACTTAGAAAAAACATAAACAAATGTTGGATTCTTTCCTCGTTGAGGCGGCGATGTTCGGTCCAACACGGTCGTATAAAAACATAAAATACTGGACGGTGTGATGAAGTACAAAGCACCAGTAGTAGCACCTCGTTACGTAGGGACGGAGAAGATCGTGTTTTCGTTGCTTGGGCTTGATTTCTACCTCATGACCTCCTCAGGATGTGACTCTTTGTGTCGGGCTTGATTTCTACCTCATGACCTCCTCAGGATGTGACTCTTTGTGTCGGGCTTGATTTCTACCTCATGACCTCCTCAGGATGTGACTCTTTGTGTCGGGGCTTGATTTCTACCTCATGACCTCCTCAGGATGTGACTCTTTGTGTCGGGCTTGATTTCTACCTCATGACCTCCTCAGGATGTGACTCTTTGTGTGGGGCTTGATTTCTACCTCATGACCTCCTCAGGATGTGACTCTTTGTGTCGGGCTTGAACAGAACACGATAAGTGCCCAAAGTTCCCGTCGTATGGAGGTTCCGTGAAACTCAGTTCAGACGTGTCCTTTTCTTTTCGATTGTCCGTTGTTTTAGCTGTGATGTCTTCCCACCCTCGCCTTGATTAAATAATAAGAACATTAAATATGTGTAAACGATGTGTTGATCCCACATTACAATGCAAGGTTTCCGTGAACTAAAGCAGTGGTTCCCAACCTCTGTGTGACTCGGGAATCCCTGGAGCTAGTCGCCGATCTGTAAATGAAGATTCACCGACATTTGTGTCGTGTTAAATAAACCCTTTGTTGTTGTGTTGTACCCAACCGTGTGTCCCGTGTTTGAGCTCTGGTGCCGCTGCAGGTAGGCTGGCTTCATATCATCATTTGCAAGGCGTGAAACCCACTGTGGCTGCGGTGGATCATCAGATCTACATCCACGAGAGATGTATTCGTGTTAGCCGTTTTTGTTTTCTTTCACATGTCTCTCCTAAAGCAGTTCTGCAGCCACGGCACCGGTAGATGTAGTTTGTCTCTACCCGACCATGCCAATAAAGAGAACACAGAGTGTACAGCTGATCTGAGCATCTCAGGTTACAGAGTAATCCAAAGTAAAGTTACTAATAATGTGTAATGCATTACTTCTTTTGAGTAACTACCCCAACACTGGTTACAATAAACCCCAGGGAGGAACTGTTACCACGGACACCAGGCTTATGCGTGGAAATACTATATATTGCAATCCCCGTGCAATCCCCTCAACCACCCCTAGGTTGGGAACCACTGAAATAAAGCATCACGGTTTGTTCGAAATTCCTCCTGTGTGTGTGCGTGTGTGTGTGCGTGTGTGTGTGTGTGTGTGTGCGTGTGTGCAGCTCAGTGTTGGCCCTTGAAGCAGTACACTCCGTACAGCTTGTGCTTTTTGTCGGGGAAGCCGCTGAATCGTACGGCGGCCTCCGTTGGGCTGCAGCGGCGCCGGGGGGTTAGCGATCGGGTATCGAACGCTGCCGTCAGCGAGCCATCCCGCGTCACAGCGGTCGAAGCCCAGAAGCTTCCAGGCGGCGTACATCTGGCCCACTTTGGCGATGTGAGCGCCGTCTTTCTGACACGCTTGGACCGCCTCGTCGTAGGTCAGCTTCGACGGGTGGATCAGGTAGTAGAACCGCCCTGCAAGAAGACAAGGGCTCGTAAACACAATGACACATGACTTCGGTTTAACTTAAAAGAAAGAAGACGTTTGGCGATGAAGCCTTCGCCAATCACGCCCCGAAGCGATGGGACAACACACCTACAGACATCAGGGAGTCCTGCTCCGTGGACGTCTACAAAAGAAAGCTCAACACATATCTGTTCCCTTTAGCCTTTGAGCTAACTCTTGCTCTGTGCTGTACCTTCTCAACGCTGCCCTCTGCTTTTGTGTTATGAGGCTCAGAGACCAGAGATCAGCGAAGGGATGGGTACCGAAAGCCGGCACTAAGCGGGCCCTGGGGCTCCGCTTTGAAAGGCCGTGGATCAGCTCTGACGTTATCTGTATTGTTAAGGCAAGGCAAGTTTATTTATACAGCCCCTTTCAGCACCAGGCAATTCAAGGTGCTTTATGAAAATGAAAGACATTCAGACAAAGGCATTTAAAAACAGTAAAAGATAATAAAAGGAACATTAAAAGAAAAACAAAAAATGAAAGAAAATGGCATTTAAAATCAGTCATTAAAAAGAAAAGCTAATAAAAGAAACATTAAAAGATCAAAGTTACAGTGCAGTCTCAGATATGAATAGTTCAATTATTTTGGTTCTTGATTTTTAATTTATTCACAGAACCTCCCTTTGGAAATACGAACATTTCCGTCCCGATTGTTAATTTAGATTGATTGTTTCCACCATGTTATGCTCACATCCACAATCGGACCCTCCGGAGGGTGTACTAGCCCCCTACCCTGCTTTGCTCCCATAACAAAGTCTTTAAGTGTTACCTGAACACCCCTTGTTACCTGAACACTATTTTTCACCCGTCGGTGCTGTGATACTTGTTCCTCAGTACAAATCACCCAAAAACTGATCGTAAACCCTGGCTACGACGGATATCCCAAATATCCTACTTTCGAGCAGTCCCTCTCCTAAATGTCATGGAGTTTCAGACGGTTTTCACCATTGCTCGCATGACATCCACAATTGGATTTTAACGGTACTGGAGACATTTTGAATATATGGGGCGGGGCCTCACAGGAAGTTGATGAGATTAGAAGCCAGCAGGAAGCCGGTCTCTTCCCCAGCTGTCCATCAAGGGTGGTGGACGGAGAGCCAGCATTTTGCAATTTCATTGTATCATTGTTTAATTAAATGCTGTTAACTTGTAAATAAGCTTCCTGAATTATTTTCAGCTAATCCTGGGCTACAATATCCTTAAGTATAAAATAAAAATGTACTTTTTGGAATCACTTAATCTCACAGGCAAATATCGTACTTCTTTTAGATGTACGATGTTCCACACCAAAAGTAGGTGATTTTAAATGTGGGTTTTGATTACCGGGTTTAGTGTCCATTTATGGGTTGAGAAATGTTCCTACTTCTCATGATAAATAAAGAGTGTGTGTGTGTGTGTGTGTGTGTGTGTGTGTGTGTGTGTGTGTGTGTGTGTGTGTGTGTGTGTGTGTGTGTGTGTGTGTGTGTGTGTTGCTGCTCTGCATGAATGAGGTGTGAATGGGTGACTCATGCTCGAGCTTTGAGGATGTCGAGATTTATAAGTTCAGTCAAAAACACCAAGAAGTATCTGAACAAGCATCTTCTATTTCCTACCAAGGGTAGTTTTATTTATGAAAATGTTGAGAATTGAATAAATAAAAGTACTTTAGTAACCAACATGTGGAACAGTAATGAATGTATACTATGTTTACACAGTGAGGCGCACACATATACAATTAGATTTGATTAATCATGTCTTTGTAATCCTAATTGTATCCTAATTGTAATCTTAAATGTATCCTAATTGTATCCTAATTGTAATCTTAAATGTATCCTAATTGTATCCTAATTGTATCCTAATTGTATCTTAATTGTAACCTAATTGTATCTTAATTGTATCCTAATTGTAATCTTAATTGTATCTTAATTGTATCCTAATTGTATCCTAATTGTATCCTAATTGTATCCTAATTGTATTTTAATTGTATCTTAATTGTATCCTAATTGTATCCTAATTGTATCCTAATTGTATTTTAATTGTAATCCTAATTGTATCCTAATTGTATTGTGAACACTATGAGGAGGTGAGAGGGGGTGAGGCAGGAGGAAGGAGGTGAGGGGAGTGGAGGAGGAGGAGGCAGGAGGAGGAGGAGGAGGAGGAGGAGGAGGAGGAGGAGGAGGAGGAGGAGCAGGAGGAGCGAGTTACTGTTGTCCAGCCTCTGTCGTCTCTGTCTCCTTTGAGGCGCTGTCTCTCCCCTCAGCTTCCTCCCTCTTTGATTTCGTCCTCATCTCCTTCTCTAGCATCTTGCTCTTCATCTTCTGCAAGGCGACGCCTCTGTCCTCAGTGTCCTTCCTGCGGGAGTAGAACCCTCTGCCCTTGTTCTTCATGTGAAGACAGAGGTCCTCCAGCAGCTTCTTCTCCTCCTCCGTCTGCTCCTCCTTGGTCTCCCAGCTCAGCTGTCCCTGAGCCCGGTCGTCCCTCTCCTCCGCCTGCCTCCATCGTGTCTCCGTCAGATGGACCTTGGTCTCCCAGCTCTCCTGGTTCTGGGCCAGGTCTTTGAGAACATGTCCTCCTGCTCTCTCATCTGGTGCTTCAGCTGTTTCACATCCGTCTCGCAGCTCTTGTTTTCCTTGGCCAGGTCATTGTTCTGCTTCTCCGCCCGTTTGGGTTTAGCCTCCAGCGGCTGAAAGTCCCTGCTCAGGACTCTCCCGTCCAGCTCGTGCTTCTGCTGAGTCACCTCTTCGTCTTTCCTCTCAGCTGTGGTTTCTCTGCCAGGTTCCTGGTGAACCTTTCCTCGCACTGAAGGAGCTCTTGCTCTCTTCTCTGCCGCAGGTTGAAGGTCACCAGGTTGCCCTCGTTGTTCCACGCGGTACCGGATGATGTCAAAGAGCCTTTTGTTGTCTTGGTCGAACCCTGAGTTCCTGTTACTCAGGATGTCCTCAAGACCTTTGACGTTGTCTCTTTCTTTGCGCATCCTGAGGCCGAAGCCAGCGCTCTCCCCCCCTAAAGCCAGGTCAGACTCATCCAGGCCGTACGTGCATCCATTTCTGCGGTGGAACTGCCTGTAAGCTCCATCAGCCACGGCTCCATGGTCGAAGGGCCCGGCGGTCCCCCTCTGGTTCTGGTGGGTTCTTCTATCCATGGCCCAGTCTGTGGACGTGTGCTGTGCGTAGGTACACACACTCTGTGTGTCCGTGGAAGTGAAGGTTGTCTGAATGCGTCTGTCTCTTACCGATCTGCAGTGAAGAATGGATGCTGATCCTCTGATGTCACACACACACACACACACACCTGCATGCAATCACCAACACACTACAACTACAACTCCCAGCATGCTCAGCGGCAGGAAACTACAAAGGGTAAAACGGAAAATGTGATCAGTTTGTCCCACTTCGTGTCTTTATAAGCAAAATAAACGTTTGTGTTTCAAATGTTTTACAGTTACTAGTCGCTAAATTTGATGTCTCGTCATATAGCGTTTCCGTGACAACGCATTCCTCGCCATAAAACACGATATCGCTGTAACTCAGAGGAAAAATGTTCCGATCGTCACCAAACTTCACGCGTATGTCACCGGTCCACGCCTCAAGGCTTCTAAACAATTGTGTGGCATGGAAACACAAACGAGCATTGTTGTAACTTTCAATCTAATTTATTTGTACTTCTAGCTTCTGTGGCTCCGCCCCCAACTCATCACTGCACCTCTCGTTACTGAACCAAGGGGCAAACACTAATGCCTTTTCTAACATACCTGCACAAACGCAACTATTTAGAACTCTCATTTAGCCTACTATGTGAAATTGGACAATGCATTGGTTAAATGACGGTACACACACACACACACACACACACACACACACACACCTTTGTAGTGGGAGGTGAAGCAGAACACGTCATAGTGGTTCTTGTCTTTGTCCCTCAGGCCGTAGGTTCGGACGCCCGGCGCCATGTTCTTTCCACCGCAGGGTTCCCGAGGGTTGGTGATGGGATACTGGACCGAGCCGTCGCTCAGCCAGCCGGCGTTGCACCAGTCCAGTTTCCCTCGCCACGCGGCGTACAGCTGATCGAACGAAGCCACCGCGGCGTCCTGATCCCGGCACGCCCGCTCGGCGTCATAGAAGTTCAGGTTGTAGCGGCCGAGGCGAGGGTAGTACGGGAAGACGACACCTGGAGGGGAGACAGCATGCGTGTCAGCACGACGTAAGAAGTGGATCTCCAGCACTCTTAAAGTAAGGCTTGTTAAAGGTCTCCTATTATACTATGTGTAGGCGTATCCTCTGGGAACCGAGAAAAGTTAATTCCAATGTTTTACTTTTTCATTTCCTACAGCACCTATTTAGGGTTAAAAGAAAGCATCTTGCAATTTAGACTTTGTTTTATTGAAATGTATTTTAAATGTTACAAAAGTGTGGTCCACTGGTGTTCCGTGACCGCCCCCTAGTGGTCCGTGAGTATATTGGTACAATTTGAAATTAATTAATTAATTTAAGTTTTCCGCACTCTCGCGGGAATATCTCCGCAATGGAACGTGTTTAAGTTTCACTTTCGATGGCATGATGTTGCCCAGCGCAACACCTTCGTCACACATGTTGCCACGTGTTTGTACCATTTCCAGGCGATTTGTAATCTGTTCTAGAAAAACGATGTATTTTTGGATATTTGTGGAGTTCGGTGGTCCGCGAGTGTTTCTTTATTGGTCCTTGGTGTGAGAAACGCTGCCGTAGACTTTTAGTTAACGGATCAACCATGTAACGCATCGTGGAGTGATATTAATACAAGAATACATTCGCCCCGGGGACACATATTTATGTATGAAAGACATCAAAGGAACCTCGTGGCTCCTCTTACGAAGACCTCAGGGTTTGAGTTTAGTTATTTAACCGGATGACAGAAAGTCTCTCGCTGGGTTTGCTCCGTCAGCTGCTGCTGCACTTCTTGGCTTCAAACCCTGCTGTCTTAAACATAATGAAGCTGCTGTGACTCACACACACACACACACACACTCTCACACACACTCACACACACACACACACACACACTCACACACACAAACACACACCCACACACACACACACACTAACACACACATAATCACACACACACACATAATCACACACACACAGACACACACACTCACACACCCACACACACTCACTCACACACGCGCGCACACACACACACACACACACACTAACACACACACAGACACACACACTCACACACACACACACAGACACACACAGACACACAAACTCACACACACACTAACACACACACACACACTAACACACACAGACACACACACACACTCACACACACACAGACACACACACATACACACACACTCTCACACACACACACAGACACACACACACAC
>CM070483.1:2244176-2246676 GCA_036324585.1 Champsocephalus esox
GAAGTTTGCTTTTTGGTGGAAAATTGGAAGAGCAGATGTGACACCTCTCTCAAATCTGTCTGCACATTACAAACTGCATCCCATTAGCTTAGCGTAGCATAAGAAGTGAAACACGAAAGCTAACTATCTAACATGTCAGATATTTCTTGTTTCATTCGTACAAAAAACAAGATGTAAAATGACCAATTCTGATTATGTTCAATGTTTGGCAACGTCCATTGTTTATCCATTTCTAAATGTTTGTATCATTTCTTTATATAGGTGTATTGCTAGGTTTCTGTGTGCATAACTTTGACCGACTGCATTTACTGGCTTCACGTTAGCATGCTGAGCTCAAAACATCAACAAAATGGAGACCCTAATTCCAAATAAAACAAATATTAAAATGTTAGTTTGATCTTCAAGATAAACCGCAGATATTCTATCATTTATAACGTGGTACCTCTTTCAGGTAGTCCGACGTCATCTTGGTCCATTTGATCCTCATCTTGCGGCTGGGCGTCATCGATTGGTCCATTCGGATCTTGCACGGTAACGTAGCGTTTCCTCCGCGCCGCGAAACCACTTTCATTTGTTCCGCCGCCACCGACAGCTGAGGCCCGTTTTCTGAAACACAGCAACGTAATTACAGCATTGAGGGAAATGAATGCATTCGCAGCTTTTCCAACAGTGAGATTAGAGGATGGATATCGATCTGACGTCGAGAGCCGCTTTCACACCAAGTACTTTCCCGCACTTAGTGCCCAGCACTTAGTGCCCCCATGGAACCAAGAGCCGATCGCGTTCACACCGGAATAAGTCCCTGAGGTAAGATTGAAATGAAGCCGCTGACGTCACTTCTTCTTCTTCTGCTTTGGGTTTACTGGCAGGCCGCAAACCACTTCACGGCGTATACTGCCACCCGGAGTCCCCCGGCCGGAAGCCACCTTAAAATCGCCTGAATGCCGACACCTCCTCATCTCCACCGCCCCCATGTTTTATTTTGTGTTGCCATAAGTTGGTCTCTCTCCTAGTGTTAATTTTGTTGAGTAAAACTATGACGAAATATGTTCGTCAACGACCTTTTTTTCCATGACGAAAACGCGACGATGACGAGACGGCACCGACGGCAGTAAACAATAACTGTAACGTAATCATCATGCAATATCGTTGACGAAAAGCGACGAGACGAAATATTATCAAAGATAACGTTACATCTCTGATAGTTAGTTTTTCTCCCACCATTTCCGGTGCTGCGGCTGGGCAGCAGCTGTGTGTGTCTGTGCTGCGCGCCGCGGTACATTTGAATTACACCGGGCAGCGGCACATTTTTAACGTGAAAGACTCGGGTCTAACTCGTGGTCTAACTCGTGGTCTAACTCGTGGTCTAACTCGTGGTCTAACTCATGGTCTGACTCGTGGTCTAACTCGTGGTCTAACCCTATGGGTCTAACTCATGGTCTAACTCGTGGTCTAACTCGTGGTCTAACTCGTGGTCTAACTCGTGGTCTAACTCGTGGTCTAACTCGTGGTCTAACTCATGGTCTAACTCATGGTCTAACCCTATGGGTCTAACTCATGGTCTAACTCGTGGTCTAACTCATGGTCTAACTCGTGGTCTAACTCGTGGTCTAACTCATGGTCTAACTCATGGTCTAACTCATGGTCTAACTCGTGGTCTAACTCGTGGTCTAACTCGTGGTCTAACTCATGGTCTAACTCATGGTCTAACTCGTGGTCTAACTAACCTGATTTAACAGAAAATAAAATGGCAACAACAGGGCTTGGGAGCAGTGGTCGCGTTAACCGAATACTCCCCCGTCAGCGCGAGTGAGTGATACATCGTGCACTCGACGGATAATAATGAATTATGACGGAAATGTTACGATCCTGTCAAAATGACTGACAACGAAAAAGTCTAAAGCCACCACTGCTTGGGAGAAAGAAACGATGTGATATTTGGACCCATTTTCGCTCCAATGAGGCGGAGAGAAAAAGCGAATGCATTGTTTCATCAGAAGGGAAGCGATGTGTCCATAACACAGCTGGTACACACACCACACACCTGATGCTCTGCAGAGCTGCTCAATCATTCAACCTGTGTTTCATCAAATAAGGACAATATAATCCTATTTATTTATATTTACTAAAATGACAAATTATTGGTTTTGACTAGTTTGACTGAAATGTTCTATAATCTGATGACTAAAAAAGACTCAACCGTTTTCATTGACAAAAAGTAAACTAAAATAATTAGTTTTGACTAAAATAAGACTGAAACGCTCAGACTTTTAGTCGACTAAATAAAAACAGGATGAAGGTGACTAAATATGACTAAAACTAAAGAGAAAATGAAACACAGGACTAAGACGAAAACTAAATTAAAAAATAGCTGACGAAATTAACACTACTCTCTCCATTGGTGCGCTGGGCTAATGCTAATGCTAATAATGCTAATGCCAGCAAATAAAATGGCGGCTTCACAAAACTTTGCAGAGTTTTACGGGGCGTGGTTTGCAAT
>CM070483.1:2251676-2296676 GCA_036324585.1 Champsocephalus esox
AGCCTCCTTTAGCTTAGCGGTGGTGACGTGAAGTCATGTGACCGTGCTGTAGTTCCTTTATAGCCCAACATTAGCCTCCTTTAGCTTAGCGGTGGTGACGTGAAGTCATGTGACCGTGCTGCAGTTCCTTTATAGCCCAACATTAGCCTCCTTTAGCTTAGCGGTGGGGACGTGAAGTCATGTGACCGTGCTGTAGTTCCTTTATAGCCCAACATTAGCCTCCTTTAGCTTAGCGGTGGTGACGTGAAGTCATGTGACCGTGCTGTAGCTCCTTTATAGCCCAACATTAGCCGTCTTTAGCTTAGCGGTGGTGACGTGAAGTCATGTGACCGTGCTGTAGTTCCTTTATAGCCCAACATTAGCCTCCTTTAGCTTAGCGGTGGTGACGTGAAGTCATGTGACCGTGCTGTAGTTCATTTATAGCCCAACATTAGCCACCTTTAGCTTAGCGGTGGGGACGTGAAGTCATGTGACCGTGCTGTAGTTCCTTTATAGCCCAACATTAGCCACCTTTAGCTTAGCGGTGGTGACGTGAAGTCATGTGACCGTGCTGTAGTTCCTTTATAGCCCAACATTAGCCACCTTTAGCTTAGCGGTGGTGACGTGAAGTCATGTGACCGTGCTGTAGTTCCTTTATAGCCCAACATTAGCCACCTTTAGCTTAGCGGTGGAGACGTGAAGTCATGTGACCGTGCTGTAGTTCCTTTATAGCCCAACATTAGCCACCTTTAGCTTAGCGGTGGTGACGTGAAGTCATGTGACCGTGCTGTAGTTCCTTTATAGCCCAACATTAGCCTCCTTTAGCTTAGCGGTGGTGACGTGAAGTCATGTGACCGTGCTGTAGTTCCTTTATAGCCCAACATTAGCCTCCTTTAGCTTAGCGGTGGAGACGTGAAGTCATGTGACCGTGCTGTAGTTCCTTTATAGCCCAACATTAGCCTCCTTTAGCTTAGCGGTGGTGACGTGAAGTCATGTGACCGTGCTGTAGTTCCTTTATAGCCCAACGTTAGCCACCTTTAGCTTAGCGGTGGAGACGTGAAGTCATGTGACCGTGCTGTAGTTCCTCTATAGCCCAACATTAGCCTCCTTTAGCTTAGCGGTGGTGACGTGAAGTCATGTGACCGTGCTGTAGTTCCTTTATAGCCCAACATTAGCCTCCTTTAGCTTAGCGGTGGTGACGTGAAGTCATGTGACCGTGCTGTAGTTCCTTTATAGCCCAACATTAGCCACCTTTAGCTTAGCGGTGGTGACGTGAAGTCATGTGACCGTGCTGTAGTTCCTTTATAGCCCAACATTAGCCTCCTTTAGCTTAGCGGTGGTGACGTGAAGTCATGTGACCGTGCTGTAGTTCCTTTATAGCCCAACATTAGCCTCCTTTAGCTTAGCGGTGGTGACGTGAAGTCATGTGACCGTGCTGTAGTTCCTTTATAGCCCAACATTAGCCTCCTTTAGCTTAGCGGTGGGGACGTGAAGTCATGTGACCGTGCTGTAGTTCCTTTATAGCCCAACATTAGCCTCCTTTAGCTTAGCGGTGGTGACGTGAAGTCATGTGACCGTGCTGTAGCTCCTTTATAGCCCAACATTAGCCGTCTTTAGCTTAGCGGTGGTGACGTGAAGTCATGTGACCGTGCTGTAGTTCCTTTATAGCCCAACATTAGCCTCCTTTAGCTTAGCGGTGGTGACGTGAAGTCATGTGACCGTGCTGTAGTTCATTTATAGCCCAACATTAGCCACCTTTAGCTTAGCGGTGGGGACGTGAAGTCATGTGACCGTGCTGTAGTTCCTTTATAGCCCAACATTAGCCACCTTTAGCTTAGCGGTGGTGACGTGAAGTCATGTGACCGTGCTGTAGTTCCTTTATAGCCCAACATTAGCCACCTTTAGCTTAGCGGTGGTGACGTGAAGTCATGTGACCGTGCTGTAGTTCCTTTATAGCCCAACATTAGCCACCTTTAGCTTAGCGGTGGAGACGTGAAGTCATGTGACCGTGCTGTAGTTCCTTTATAGCCCAACATTAGCCACCTTTAGCTTAGCGGTGGTGACGTGAAGTCATGTGACCGTGCTGTAGTTCCTTTATAGCCCAACATTAGCCTCCTTTAGCTTAGCGGTGGTGACGTGAAGTCATGTGACCGTGCTGTAGTTCCTTTATAGCCCAACATTAGCCTCCTTTAGCTTAGCGGTGGAGACGTGAAGTCATGTGACCGTGCTGTAGTTCCTTTATAGCCCAACATTAGCCTCCTTTAGCTTAGCGGTGGTGACGTGAAGTCATGTGACCGTGCTGTAGTTCCTTTATAGCCCAACGTTAGCCACCTTTAGCTTAGCGGTGGAGACGTGAAGTCATGTGACCGTGCTGTAGTTCCTTTATAGCCCAACATTAGCCACCTTTAGCTTAGCGGTGGGGACGTGAAGTCATGTGACTGTGCTGTAGTTCCTTTATAGCCCAACATTAGCCTCCTTTAGCTTAGCGGTGGAGACGTGAAGTCATGTGACCGTGCTGTAGTTCCTTTATAGCCCAACATTAGCCTCCTTTAGCTTAGCGGTGGTGACGTGAAGTCATGTGACCGTGCTGTAGTTCCTTTATAGCCCAACGTTAGCCACCTTTAGCTTAGCGGTGGAGACGTGAAGTCATGTGACCGTGCTGTAGTTCCTTTATAGCCCAACATTAGCCACCTTTAGCTTAGCGGTGGGGACGTGAAGTCATGTGACTGTGCTGTAGTTCCTTTATAGCCCAACATTAGCCACCTTTAGCTTAGCGGTGGGGACGTGAAGTCATGTGACCGTGCTGTAGTTCCTTTATAGCCCAACATTAGCCTCCTTTAGCTTAGCGGTGGTGACGTGAAGTCATGTGACCGTGCTGTAGCTCCTTTATAGCCCAACATTAGCCGTCTTTAGCTTAGCGGTGGTGACGTGAAGTCATGTGACCGTGCTGTAGTTCCTTTATAGCCCAACATTAGCCTCCTTTAGCTTAGCGGTGGTGACGTGAAGTCATGTGACCGTGCTGTAGTTCATTTATAGCCCAACATTAGCCACCTTTAGCTTAGCGGTGGGGACGTGAAGTCATGTGACCGTGCTGTAGTTCCTTTATAGCCCAACATTAGCCACCTTTAGCTTAGCGGTGGTGACGTGAAGTCATGTGACCGTGCTGTAGTTCCTTTATAGCCCAACATTAGCCACCTTTAGCTTAGCGGTGGTGACGTGAAGTCATGTGACCGTGCTGTAGTTCCTTTATAGCCCAACATTAGCCACCTTTAGCTTAGCGGTGGAGACGTGAAGTCATGTGACCGTGCTGTAGTTCCTTTATAGCCCAACATTAGCCACCTTTAGCTTAGCGGTGGTGACGTGAAGTCATGTGACCGTGCTGTAGTTCCTTTATAGCCCAACATTAGCCACCTTTAGCTTAGCGGTGGGGACGTGAAGTCATGTGACCGTGCTGTAGTTCCTTTATAGCCCAACATTAGCCTCCTTTAGCTTAGCGGTGGTGACGTGAAGTCATGTGACCGTGCTGTAGTTCATTTATAGCCCAACATTAGCCACCTTTAGCTTAGCGGTGGGGACGTGAAGTCATGTGACCGTGCTGTAGCTCCTTTATAGCCCAACATTAGCCGTCTTTAGCTTAGCGGTGGTGACGTGAAGTCATGTGACCGTGCTGTAGTTCCTTTATAGCCCAACATTAGCCTCCTTTAGCTTAGCGGTGGTGATGTGAAGTCATGTGACCGTGCTGTAGTTCCTCTATAGCCCAACATTAGCCTCCTTTAGCTTAGCGGTGGTGACGCGAAGTCATGTGACCGTGCTGTAGTTCATTTATAGCCCAACATTAGCCTCCTTTAGCTTAGCGGTGGTGATGTGAAGTCATGTGACCGTGCTGTAGTTCCTCTATAGCCCAACATTAGCCTCCTTTAGCTTAGCGGTGGTGACGTGAAGTCATGTGACCGTGCTGTAGCTCCTTTATAGCCCAACATTAGCCGTCTTTAGCTTAGCGGTGGTGACGTGAAGTCATGTGACCGTGCTGTAGTTCATTTATAGCCCAACATTAGCCACCTTTAGCTTAGCGGTGGGGACGTGAAGTCATGTGACCGTGCTGTAGTTCCTTTATAGCCCAACATTAGCCGTCTTTAGCTTAGCGGT
Organism: Champsocephalus esox; assembly: GCA_036324585.1. NCBI lineage: Eukaryota > Metazoa > Chordata > Actinopteri > Perciformes > Channichthyidae > Champsocephalus > Champsocephalus esox. Next base: position 2,255,802 of record CM070483.1, read on the forward strand.
GGTGACGTGAAGTCATGTGACCGTGCTGTAGTTCCTTTATAGCCCAACATTAGCCTCCTTTAGCTTAGCGGTGGTGATGTGAAGTCATGTGACCGTGCTGTAGTTCCTCTATAGCCCAACATTAGCCTCCTTTAGCTTAGCGGTGGTGACGCGAAGTCATGTGACCGTGCTGTAGTTCATTTATAGCCCAACATTAGCCTCCTTTAGCTTAGCGGTGGTGATGTGAAGTCATGTGACCGTGCTGTAGTTCCTCTATAGCCCAACATTAGCCTCCTTTAGCTTAGCGGTGGTGACGTGAAGTCATGTGACCGTGCTGTAGTTCCTTTATAGCCCAATATTAGCCACCTTTAGCTTAGCGGTGGTGACGTGAAGTCATGTGACCGTGCTGCAGCTTTTTACTTCAGAAATCATAAAGTGGTGTTAATATGTGGAGATTATCCTGCTGAGCTGAACGTGTAAGTATCATAAACGTTTGTCTGACATAAAGATTATTCTCAAAAAATAAAATCACGTGGAGAAATCCCATTGGACCAGATGCTGCCTTCAGGGTCCATCACAGAAATACGACATCCCTGCACCATGTGAGCATTTAAACCTCCTGATGTTAGTATTTAGCTACTGTTACTAGCTGTAGTACAGCCTCACAATGCAACCCAGAATACGTACAATAAGCTCATGAACACGAGGTTTTGTCAAATGGTCTTCAGATTATGCAAAAGTAAGTCATTTATCAGAACAGGAGAACAACACAAGCATGTTTTCCCAGCAGCCTCTGGGGTAAAGGAAAACAAAAGGGCCTCAGCACCGCGGGAGAATAAACCGCTGTCTTCACGGGGTTTCTAACGCTTTAGATATTCTCTCCACGTTTATTTGAAGACGTGCGGGAGCTTAACTTAACCCGTGAATACTCTGAGTACAAAGGAGGGTTTCCATGCCTTGTTTGGTTCTTCTCTTTTATTTAGTTTCTATTCTGCAGAGTAAAGTGATTCTTTAGACTCGTGTTTATATACGACCTTTAACCTCCTCTCCGAATGATAAATACTACGAGAGAGTTGAGACATCTCATGGCTCCATTACCTCTGAAGTGCAGCTTCAAGTTTCATCTCTCGAAGTCTTTTATGAAACTCAAACTCTCTCTCCTCCCTCACGGATGAGTCCTTATTGAACAGCACCTTCGTAAGTAGAAGTACTCAGATCTTGTACTTGAGTAACAGTAGAAGTACTCAGGTCTTGTACTGAGTAAAAGTAGAAGTACTCAGATCTTGTTCTTGAGTAAAAGTAGAAGTACTCAGATCTTGTTCTTGAGTAAAAGTAGAAGTACTCAGATCTTGTACTTGAGTAAAAGTAGAAGGACTCAGATCTTGTACTTGAGTAAAAGTAGAAGTACTCAGATCTTGTACTTGAGTAAAAGTAGAAGACTCAGATCTTGTACTTGAGTAAAAGTAGAAGTACTCAGATCTTGTGCTTGAGTAAAAGTAGAAGTACTCAGATCTTGTACTTGAGTAAAAGTAGAAGGACTCAGATCTTGTACTTGAGTAAAAGTAGAAGTACTCAGATCTTGTGCTTGAGTAAAAGTAGAAGTACTCAGATCTTGTACTTGAGTGAAAGTAGAAGTACTCAGATCTTGTACTTGAGTAAAAGTAGAAGTACTCAGATCTTGTACTTGAGTAAAAGTAGAAGTACTCAGATCTTGTACTTGAGTAAAAGTAGAAGTACTCAGATCTTGTACTTGAGTAAAAGTAGAAGTACTCAGATCTTGTACTTGAGTGAAAAGTAGAAGTACTCAGATCTTGTACTTGAGTGAAAGTAGAAGTACTCAGATCTTGTACTTGAGTAAAAGTAGAAGTACTCAGGTCTTGTACTTGAGTAAAAGTAGAAGTACTCAGATCTTGTAGTTGAGTAAAAGTAGAAGTACTCAGATCTTGTACTTGAGTAAAATTAGAAGTACTCAGGTCTTCTACTTGAGTAAAAGTAGAAGTACTCAGGTCGTGTACTTGAGTAACATTAGAAGTACTCAGGTCTTGTACTTCAGTAAAATTAGAAGTACTCAGGTCTTATACTTGAGTAAAAGTAGAAGTACTCAGGTCTTGTACTTGAGTAAAATTAGAAGTACTCAGGTCTTCTACTTGAGTAAAAGTAGAAGTACTTAGGTCGTGTACTTGAGTAACATTAGAAGTACTCAGGTCTTGTACTTCAGTAAAATTAGAAGTACTCAGGTCTTGTACTTGAGTAAAAGTAGAAGTACTCAGGTCTTGTACTTGAGTAAAAGTAGAAGTACTCAGGTCTTGTACTTGAGTAAAATTAGAAGTACTCAGGTCTTGTACTTGAGTAAAATTAGAAGTACTCAGATCTTGTACTTGAGTAAAAGTAGAAGTACTCAGGTCTTCTACTTGAGTAAAAGTAGAAGTACTCAGGTTGTGTACTTGAGTAACATTAGAAGTACTCAGGTCTTGTACTTCAGTAAAATTAGAAGAACTCAGATCTTGTACTTGAGTAAAAGTAGAAGTACTCAGGTCTTGTACTTGAGTAAAAGTAGAAGTACTCAGGTCTTGTACTTGAGTAAAAGTAGAAGTACTCAGGTCTTGTACTTGAGTAAAATTAGAAGTACTCAGGTCTTGTACTTGAGTAAAATTAGAAGTACTCAGGTCTTGTACTTGAGTAAAATTAGAAGTACTCAGGTCTTGTACTTGATTAAAATTAGAAGTACTCAGATCTTGTACTTGAGTAAAAGTAGAAGTACTCAGGTCTTCTACTTGAGTAAAATCGTGGTATTTCTACTTGTCCTTCAGTAAAAGATCTGAGTACTTCTTCCACCTCTTTTTGCAACTGTACTCTTCAGGAGTATAAACGTAATGTGTCCCGTGAGGCCTCGTGCTCGTGTCCTCTCGTGACTCCCCCGCTGGTTTGAAGCCGACACAAATTTATGATACGAGTAAAATCACTTGACCCTCTGAACCTCCTAAAGAAGGAGAAATAAATAAAGTGTGAAAACACAGAAAGCCTTAAAGTGTCATGAAGACCCGAGGGACTCCGGAGACGCACGGGAGTTCAGTTACAGCGAGGAGAAGAGAGCAGTAACACATCTCCACTGAAGAAACAAGTCAGAAAGTACACGTCTGACCAGAAGATGGTCCGTATGCAGAACGGCCCATTTCATCATGATACTCAAGGCCGGATTAACCATATGGGCAACCTGGGCAAGTGCCCAGGGGCCCTTGAGCAAAGAGGGCCCTCAGTGACAAGATGAAAAAAATATATATATATTTTTAATTATAATTTTTTTCCGGGCACAGCCTCACTCATCATACATTGTTTTAAATTACACTCACTCTTCGCCATAAATAACACAGCTTTTCTATAGGGTCAAATTAATATATTTTCTAAACCGTCACATGTATACTGTCGGTCTCACTCAAGCCCCCAGGAAGTGCGCCGGACTATGATGAGAATATTCGTTGTGGCCAAACGGCAGTACTACACCTCCGTTAGGTTGCTGGCTCGGAAACACTTTTTCCCATTGGATAATTTTTTTTAAACTACCCAGTATGAATGTTTGTAAAGCCCTTATTAAAACATTCAGTCCTAAAGTTGTCAAATGTGCTAATAACATTATTCTGAGAGTTATTTTCCTCAGCATTAAGAACGCGCATCCAACCCATGGGACCGCGCTGCCTGGCATGTTCGTAACTAATAAAACTCCTTGTGTACTTGTACAGCCAGCCAGTCATATTTTGGCATTAAGTGGGGTGCTGCTCTGAGGTTTTGAGTGATATTACCTAGGTATTCCTGAGCCATACACTGTCTTGGGATCTTATCCATTGCATGTTGCCTTGTGATGTTTGACTAAAAGGGCAAAAGGCTAGACCTACTTTGGTTGAACTATGTGGCTGCGTCCCTGCTTTTGACAAATAGGTGTGCGATTTGACAGATCGACTGAAAATTCTAAATGTTGGTCATGTTGGTAGGATTGGATAGGCGTGGTGTTACTTGTTGGGTTGGGGGGGGGGCCCATGAGCGCTCAGTGCCCCGGGGCCCCTGCAGGTACTAATCCGGCCTTGATGATACTACTGGGTTATAAGTATTGATATACTATTGAGTGTTCATTACTTTAAAGGTGGGGTAGGTAAGTTTGAGAAACCGGCTCGGTTCAGAACACGTGACATGTTGTTAATCCAGACCGCTGTCGAGGATTTATCGACCGTTGTTAAAGACGCTCACATCGGCACAAAGAAGTCCGCTCGATGTAACTGCATACAGCGGTCCGGACAGAGACATCAAACGGCGACACATATTCAGTGTGCAGTTCCTTCGGCATCAGGGCAGGATATCTAGATACTTACCCACGGTCTGACATCATGAATGGTGCTACTTTTAAAGCAAGCAGCGATGTTTTCAAATCTGTAATCAAAAAGCTCTTCAAAAACGCTATCGAAGCCGTTCCTGCCATTGCGACGTAGTTCAAACGGTAACAGCGGACTATTTCTCTTAGCGGATGCACGCCATTCGAAATCAATAATAGCGTACTATTTTTTAAATCAATAAAAAAAAATTTTTTTAAATCTATAAAAGCATTTCAATTAAAGGTGGGGTAGGTAATTCCCTTCAGATACACGTTGTGTTATATTCCATGGAACGCTCTGAACGCCCGATAGCAATGAATATCTGAAGTGCTTTGAAGCCGTGGCGCTGTAAAAAGCTCGACCAATCATCTGAGCCGGCTAAAGTAACTGGATGGCCTACCTGCCTGTCAGCCTTCCATCGGGGCACAGACTGATCTCGTGCCCTCATTGGTCATGTGCGCGTTCGTGTGTTGGAGGAGGGGCTCTGTGAGGAAGTGGCAGATTTTCTCCGGCTGTGTATTTTCAAATTCTATTACCATTTGCTCCCGTTTAGCATTATGGGCGTCATAGCCATAGACTATACAAGTCTTACCCAAGGCTGAATCATAAACTAAAATGTATGTATGCATACAGGGTTACGTCCTTAGCTGGCTAATAAGTAACAAGCTAAGCTACCAAGCACACAAACACCTGTGAACGGGGTTAACATGTATAATATTATCATTTTAGACTTCTTGGAGGTTCTGTTAGTACATTCAAGCGCACAGCACGACATTTTAATCGTCTGGTATTTGTAACAATATTCCCTAAAAGGCTCAATCACCACGAACGCGGCTAACGCTAAAGGGTCAAGTACAGTACTATGACTAACTAACGTGTAGCCTCTATGGTTGTAGCCTAGCAGAGTGGACAAGTTGCTGTTAGCTGACAGTGAAGCATGTACGTGTCCATCAACGTGGCCACGCCCTAATTTATGCAACAACTTTAAGACCTAATATAAATAAAAGGGTCGTGTTAGAAAACAATTCACTCACGGATCCATAATCATGAAGGTGGAATCTAACTATATCCATATTAATATGTATTGCATCCAGGGGTAGAAACATGTTTTTTTCTGCTGTAAAGTTGGGCATGTTAACATGGGGGTCTATGGAAACGGCTCCTTCCTGCAGCCAGTCCCTAGTGGCCCATGTGTGAACTGCAGTGTGTGGCACATCCGTATTGGCTTCCCGGCTGTTCCCCAGAGTTTGCTGCTTGGTTGTGATACTGCCATGTGTATGTAATGTTGCTCCGTCACTATTAAGGTTATTAAACCAAGTTCTGTGATAAACATGACTCGTTTATGAGAACATCAAACAGTTTCCCTTCAAGATAACATTTAAATACCCAAAGAAAGATCAGCACTTGAGTAAGCTAACAAAGAAGAAGAATCGAAGAGCACACAGCACACACAGTGACATGTGTTCTCTGCTTTTAACCCATAGTACCAGGGGAGGAGTGCACCAGCTGGGCGTAAGAAAGTAGATCTTAACTCTAACGTCGGGCTTAGTGATTCGAATTTAGTCAAGGAGTCGAGTGAGCAGTGGGCAGCTATTGTACAGCGCCCAGGGAGCAATGGGAGTGGGGGGGAGTGTCCGGTGCCTTGCTCAAGGGCACCACGGAAGGGCAGGAGGTGAACTGGGACCAAGTAGCAGTCCACACTCCATATTTAGGTCTGTTCGGGGACTTGATCCGCGACACTACGGCGACACTACGGCGACACTACGGCTCACAGTCCAAGCCCCACTGACTGAGCCTCTGCCGGACGAAGTGACAGTATCACTATAAAATACGTGTCAACTTTTAGTAAAAACCAAATGTGAAAAAGTAAAACTTTGAGAAAAGGGACATTTTGAGTCTACAGTCAAAATACCGAGAAAAAAAGTCAAATTGAGATTAAATTCAAATGTTGAGCAAATAAAATTATTCTGAGAAAAAGTGAAAATTTGAGTGAAAAAAATATATAAGAAAAGATTATTATAACGAGGATGAAAAATACATTTTGAGAAAAAAAGATTAAAGTCAGATTTAAAACAATGCTTTTATTTAAACCAGCTACGGTGACGTTCTGATATGTCCCCCTAGCTGAGTTTTAATGCGCTCACATTGGAGTCTGGAAACTTGTGATGACGTTTAATCGACTAATCAGATTACATTTGTTTTTTGTTTCAACAGTCTGAGTTAATACGACGAGTTGTTGAAACAAAAAACCCATCACTGTTTCTGTCCGCTGGAGACTGCCCCCTGGACTCTATCTGATGCGAGGGGCGGGAGACCCTCAGGACACGTATGGATTTCATTACACGCGTGTTTTATTGACGTCAACTCAAGTTCAGAGGAGGTCTACGACGTGAGAGGAGCGTTTAGATCCACCAGAAGACAGATTCCTGAAGAGGAAGAAAGCCCAGTGTTTGATCACAGATGGCACAAGTACTCTCATCCCTTTACTCAAGTAGAAGTACAGATACTCGTGTTTAAAAATACTCTGGTGAAAGTAGAAGTACTGACTAAACTTCTTTAGGTAAGAAGTAGAAAGTACAGGTATTTGAGTTCAACATGTAAGAAGTAGAAAGTACAGGTATTTGGGTTCAACGTGTAAGAAGTAGAAAGTACAGGTATTTGAGTTCAACGTGTAAGAAGTAGAAAGTACAGGTATTTGAGTTCAACATGTAAGAAGTAGAAAGTACAGGTATTTGAGTTCAACATGTAAGAAGTAGAAAGTACAGGTATTTGAGTTCAACATGTAAGAAGTAGAAAGTACAGGTATTTGAGTTCAACATGTAAGAAGTAGAAAGTACCAGTATTTGAGTTCAACATGTAAGAAGTAGAAAGTACAGGTATTTGAGTTCAACATGTGAGAAGTAGAAAGTACAGGTATTTGAGTTCAACATGTAAGAAGTAGAAAGTACAGGTATTTGAGTTCAACATGTAAGAAGTAGAAAGTACAGGTATTTGAGTTCAACATGTAAGAAGTAGAAAGTACAGGTATTTGAGTTCAACATGTGAGAAGTAGAAATTACAGGTATTTGAGTTCAACATGTAAGAAGTAGAAAGTACAGGTATTTGTGTTCAACATGTAAGAAGTAGAAAGTACAGGTATTTGAGTTCAACATGTAAGAAGTAGAAAGTACAGGTATTTGAGTTCAACATGTGAGAAGTAGAAAGTACAGGTATTTGAGTTCAACATGTAAGAAGTAGAAAGTACAGGTATTTGTGTTCAACATGTAAGAAGTAGAAAGTACAGGTATTTGAGTTCAACATGTAAGAAGTAGAAAGTACAGGTATTTGAGTTCAACATGTGAGAAGTAGAAAATACAGGTATTTGAGTTCAACATGTAAGAAGTAGAAAGTACAGGTATTTGAGTTCAACATGTGAGAAGTAGAAAGTACAGGTATTTGGGTTCAACATGTGAGAAGTAGAAAGTACAGGTATTTGAGTTCAACATGTGAGAAGTAGAAAGTACAGGTATTTGGGTTCAACATGTGAGAAGTAGAAAGTACAGGTATTTGAGTTCAACATGAGAGAAGTAGAAAGTACAGGTATTTGAGTTCAACATGTGAGAAGTAGAAAGTACAGGTATTTGAGTTCAACATGTAAGAAGTAGAAAGTACAGGTATTTGAGTTCAACATGTAAGAAGTAGAAAGTACAGGTATTTGAGTTCAACATGTAAGAAGTAGAAAGTACAGGTATTTGAGTTCAACATGTAATGTAATGGCAATGAATATCTGAAGTGCTTTGACAAAAAATCCATAAAACACATCATCTCTGGAAGCTGTAGTAGCCTACTGTAAAAATCTCGACCAATCACCTGAGCCGGCTAAAGTAACTGGACGGCCTACCTGCCTGTCAGCCTTCCATCTGGGCACAGACTGATCTCGTGCCCTCGTTGGTCATGTGTGCGTTCGTGTGTTGGGGGAGGGGCTCTGTGAGGAAGTGGCAGATTTGTTCCGGTTGTGTATTTTCAAATTCTAGCGAACTTGAGCCGGTTTCCTCCAAAAGTACCTACCCCGCCTTTAAGTGCAGTAACGAAGTATTTGTACTCAAAAACCAAACCAAAGAAAATGGTGACCTTTTCGTATTACGGTTCAAAATCTGCTTTTCTTTGATTAAAAATAACAATAATAAAACTCAAAATCTCTTCAATGCCGTTAATTGCTCGCAAAAAATTTTGTTGTTTTAAAATCTGATGTTTATAAGATGCTTAGTTTTTGCAACAGTCTGTAAATATAAACCACTTTTACTGTTTTCTAGACGAAACACGGTATATATGATCCTAAATTAAAAACTAAATACGAGGTAACAATCTAGTTGTTAACGTCTGTATGTCAACATTAAATATATCTTGTTATGCAGTTTATCGGTAAATATTTGAACTGTTGTAACGGCGCATTTCATGATTAATTGTGAGGCGAATATTAATTATGAACCACTTTTTATTACAATCTTTCAGAAGTTGTTGAGATTTGTTTAAAACGATTGATAACTGACCCAAAAAAGAGACCTAAAGAATGACCACGACTTTCTCAAAGTTGCCCAAAAGCCAACGTGAACCGTCGGAAAGATGGGGGAAGGGTTTCCTGGAAGACCCGACAAGCCCTTTGTTCGTAGGAAGGATGCAAATTCTATACATTTGACGTCGCTCTTAACAGATCTAAATAACCCCAGAGCTTTTTCTGCTGGGTCGACAGTTTCCTGTTGTAACAAGGCAGCAGAGACGGGGGAGAATCTTTCATTTGACGCTATCTACGTCACGTCTTCCCTCCGAAAACACTGCTCCGAGCTCTGGGAAGATAAGAGCTGTCGCTGGGAGAGAGATAACACGGCACTGCACTCAATCAACCAATCAACACTGCTGTTATTGTGAAACGGGCCAGTGCTGTCAGAAAGCACCGAAGAAAAGGGAGGCTTTGTTCACATTTTAAATGTAATTTAAAATGGACAATATTCAAACGTTAATTCAAATAAAAAAGATTTATGTAAGCGCTGTTTAAAGGGGGGGTAAGTAATTCACTTCAGACACATTTATATTCCATGGAATGCTCTTAACATCCCGATAGCAAAGCATATATGAAATGCTTTGACAATAAATCCATACAAAAATCTGTGGAAGAAGGCGTGGCGCTGTAAAAAGCCAATCTAAAGTAACTGGACGGCCGACCTGCCTGTCAGCCGTCCATCTGGGCACAAGCTTATCTCGTGCCCTCGTTGGTCATGTGCGCGTTCGTGTGTGTTGGGGGAGGGGCTCTGCGAGGAAGTCTGAAGGAAGGGGCAGATTTTTTTCGGCTGCGTACTTTCAAATTCTAGCGCACTCGAGCTGGTTTACTCCTTTCTTACCTACCTTTAAGTAAAAAAAATATATATATATTATTTAAATATTTTATTATTTAAATTTGTATTTTTCACTGAGGACAATATTTAAAATGTTCATCAAGTTATTAATGTTTTGATTTGTGCCACCGATTTATTCGTCAGAACTTTTTTCTTTGTTTTAAATTGGACTTTGAGAAACGGAATCTTCGGATGATCAATTTTCATTTACATTTTTTAAACTTGAAGGTCCTCTATTAGACTCTTTTTTCAACAATATATTACGATGGATCAGGACAAAAAGAGATTTTCAGAGTATCTTAAAACAGAGTGGACACATGTTTATGTATAAAAGACATGAACAAGTGGATTGTGCATAATGGGAGACCTTTAAATCGGGCACTAATTGTAAAGTAGAAGCTATGTAGAGTTTTCTATTTTCATTTCCAAATTAACATTGTAAAAAGTCCCCTTCAGGCTTCCATACAATCCTCCCTCATCAAACACAGACGTTATTTTTTTGGGCGAACCTGAAGTAAAGTGTTTTTTTTATGCTTGCAGGTATTGCCTGTTAACATCTATATTCAGCGCGTGATGTAACGGTAGCTGTGAAACAACCTGTGTATTTGTGGGTGGAGTAGGAAGTGATGGGTGGAGTATTTACAGCTACTGGTATTCACAAATACTACATTTATTTTCCTCCACGGTTAAACTTGTGGGTTCAAACTAGCTGCCAACACGTCACCATGCTGCCACAAAGAGAGGCAGTGTGCAGAAGGGAGAGGTGTGTGATGTCGTATTTCTGTATTGGATCCTGAATGCTGCATCTCACTTCTGCATGTGATTTTATGAGAGAAAAATAAGCTAATGTTGGGCTATAAAGGAACTACAGCACGGTCACATGACTTCACGTCACCATCGCTAAGCTAAAGGAGGCTAATGTTGGGCTATAAAGGAACTACAGCACGGTCACATGACTTCACGTCACCACCGCTAAGCTAAAGGAGGCTAATGTTGGGCTATAAAGGAACTACAGCACGGTCACATGACTTCACGTCACCACTGCTAAGCTAAAGGAGGCTAATGTTGGGCTATAAAGGAACTACAGCACGGTCACATGACTTCACGTCACCACCGCTAAGCTAAAGGTGGCTGATGTTGGGCTATAGAGGAACTACAGCACGGTCACATGACTTCACGTCCCCACCGCTAAGCTAAAGGTGGCTAATGTTGGGCTATAGAGGAACTACAGCACGGTCACATGACTTCACGTCACCACCGCTAAGCTAAAGGTGGCTAATGTTGGGCTATAGAGGAACTACAGCACGGTCACATGACTTTACGTCACCACCGCTAAGCTAAAGGAGGCTAATGTTGGGCTATAAAGGAACTACAGCACGGTCACATGACTTCTCGCCCCCACCGCTAAGCTAAAGGTGGCTAATGTTGGGCTATAAAGGAACTACAGCACGGTCACATGACTCACGTCCCCACCGCTAAGCTAAAGGAGGCTAATGTTGGGCTATAAAGAACTACAGCACGGTCACATGACTTCACGTCACCACCGCTAAGCTAAAGGAGGCTAATGTTGGGCTATAAAGGAACTACAGCACGGTCACATGACTTCACGTCCCCACCGCTAAGCTAAAGGTGGCTAATGTTGGGCTATAGAGGAACTACAGCACGGTCACATGACTTCACGTCACCACCGCTAAGCTAAAGGTGGCTAATGTTGGGCTATAGAGGAACTACAGCACGGTCACATGACTTTACGTCACCACCGCTAAGCTAAAGGAGGCTAATGTTGGGCTATAAAGGAACTACAGCACGGTCACATGACTTCACACCCCACCGCTAAGCTAAAGGTGGCTAATGTTGGGCTATAAAGGAACTACAGCACGGTCACATGACTTCACGCTCCACCGCTAAGCTAAAGGAGGCTAATGTTGGGCTATAAAGGAACTACAGCACGGTCACATGACTTCACGTCTCCACCGCTAAGCTAAAGGAGGCTAATGTTGGGCTATAAAGGAACATGACTTTTATTTGCACTAAACTCAAAACAGCAAACTTTCTGTTGGATTGAGATAATGACCCCAAGAAACTTTATTTTAAGTCTATATGTGATACACGTGTCTGACGAATATCAACCATGTAAATTCAACCTACAGTTAGGGCTGCTTCGTTAAAGTAAAGTAAAATATCCTGTCTTAATAAGTTCACATTTAATGCATTTGTGAGTCATTGTGAATGAAGTCAGAACGAATAAATTCAACCATTTTGTCAGATCTGTAGAAAAATGTACATTTCCTTTGTTTGGTATATATTAAAACAACGTTATCTTGATCTGCATATATTCAGTTTAGCATGTCTGTGCTATATTTACATTTTGTGAATAAATAACTTTTAGATTTAATATGTTTCAGTGTTTTACATAAAAATACCTCGACCAAGAACAAATTGCCTTCCTGATTCACCTTCCTATAACTCCGAATGAATCGTATTTTGTTCACAGAGACCAGTTTAACCTCCTTGATATGAAACCTTTAAACTTCTCAGACCTCAGGATTAAAGGACACTTTTAGATAATCTGGACCCCCACCCTTCACCCCTCTCTCCCCTCTTTCCTTCCACTGTGAGGGGGTGATTTACTCCCCGCCCCTTTCAAATGGCCACCTTGACCCTGAGCAGAGACAAGCTGCTTCTTCATCCCAGCATGCATCTGGGTTAAAGGGTCAAGGTCTCTGAAGGGTGAGGGGGGGGTCAAAGTTCAGCCTTGGTCAAATTGAGTGTACCGTGTAATATAAGGGTTCGGGTTAATATACACATTTGTACTTGTACACATACTTTATTTTTACTTTTAATTCGTATGTTTATATAATTTTTTACATTTTATTTTGTATTTATTTAATATTTTGTTTTGACTGTCTATGTTTACAATTTTTTTTTACTATTTTTCTTTATCTTACTTTTACTCTTGTGTTTTTATACATACTGTAATTATTCCATTTAATTTTATTTCACTTTTTTCCACATTTCACTTTCAATTCCTATCTTTTTATAAATATTTGAATTTTACATTATCTTTATCAACTTCAACTTCTTATATTTAAAGGGGACCTATCAGGCGAAATGCACTTTGTGATGTATTTTATAATGTCCCCGGTGCGTCAGGAAATGGAGCTGATCCAGATTTGCTGCCGATATGACGTAATATCGGACGGTGGACCCACAGAAAGTTGCTATCAGAAACAATGCCTGACGTGTTTTGGACGTCTTTGTTTACATTAGCCTCGCTAACACTCAGAGCTAACCTGTACTGGAGAGCACGTGTTTAAAAAGCAGGAAATAAAGAAAGGAATTCACCTCGTGATAAACCTGCAAGAGAGAAAGCCTTTGAGCTCCATACTGTTTCAGAAATAATCCTTGATGTGGTTTAGAACAGGATGGCGTTTTCATCACAGCAGAATGTAACTTTATCTCCGGTGGAATTCTGATCAGGCATTAGCTCCGCCTCCTCCTTTTTAAGCTAAGGACCCAAAATCCGCGTTTCTCTAACAGGGCTTCAACAGAGGGGTTTGAGCCGTTTGAGGCGTGGCTGCAGCGGGGGAAGGGTTTGGGATTTGAAGCTAAAAACTTCACAGACATGTTTTGTATAGGTTTGGCCCTACAATATATGTTTCCAATTCAGCACGATAGGTCCACTTTAAATAATTGTTTTTATTCCAAATAAAGCAACTGTCACAAAACGCAATTACCCCTTTTAGATAAATTAAGTATTTTAATTCTGAGTCTGAAAATGAGTGTCAAACTGAGTCAACATGGACTCAAAGGAAAACCCAAAAACTGAATTGAGTTAATCTTTCGGAGAAATACACATTAAATAAAGATTAATAGTTGTTAAAGGAAGAATATTATTTATTTTATGATAAATAATGTTGGTTTATCCTCATTCAAATGTTTATGCTCTTTCTTACACGCTCTCACAGTTCAACAACATCTGTTAGCTCGTTTCCCGTCAACCTGCTGACAAACAAACAAACAAACCGAAACAGAAATAACCTTCTTCTAGTAAAGAGAGGACTTCAGGGAACCAGGAGGTAAACAAACAACGCCTTCCTTTTGCAAACTGTTCTCATGGAGTTTGTTGTTGGAAAAATCTGAATTAGGAATACCTTCTTGAGGTCAGACGCTGTAGAAGCTGATGCACAAATTCATAAATGTGCATGCCTGTTATTAATACTTAATGACAGTGTTAAAGCGGTATTAACCAATGACTGAGGCTGGCGCTGCTACATGACAGTTATATAGATGTTTTATCTTCACAGTCTAAGACCCCATTTACACGCAAATGCATACGAAATGCAAACGAACCGAATGGGATATCAAAAAAGTCTTCCGTTCATACGAGACCGCTCGGAAGCGCTGGAGACGCTGTAGTACTGTTGGGCCTGTAAGTGGCGCTGTACCTGTGCCACAAAATACACCAAAAGCTGCGAAGAAGACTTGGTTGCCATGGTTGCCCTTCTGTTTATGCCCCGCGGTGGATTTAGCAACATGTATTTCCTGTAGTTCTCCATGTCCACTTGTTGCTGATGGTTGTGGTAGAGGAGCTGTAGAGGTTGCACTAAGATCTGTAGCATGGTCAGTAGCTACTGACAGTAGCTACTGACCATGCAAGAGCAGTGAGCAGCAGAGGTGGGGAGAGGCGGGGCTATGGCTTCATCTTTATCAGGAAATGATGGTTCCCTGGGCGCCGTTCAAAATGGCAGCACACTGCTACTAACACTAGGATGGGTCAAATGCAGAGAAACAATTTCCCCACCAGGGATTAATAAAAGTCCATAAAATAAAAAAATTTAAAATCCATAGGGCGTACACACGGAGCCGTTTGACCCCCCAGAGCGTTCCGGTTGCAGATCTATCCACCTTGGGACCCATTATCGTTTGCGGGGTCCGTTTGCGCGTTTCCGTTACAGCCTCGTGTGAACGAACGGGCTATACGCGAGAGAAAAGTAGTGAATACCACCGTTTGCGTTTTCGTGTAAACAGCACCTAATTACTTTACTTAGATGTGTGATCTTCACAGTCTACTGTATATGTTCTACTTGTTAATGCTGCTTTAATTCTATTTTTGAGATGTTTAAATTCTAATAATGCTTAGTTCTACTCTTTAATTTCTAGGGCTGTACCCGAATTTCCGAATATTAGTTTGTTGGAGTACTATTCAGGTTTGTTTCTTTGTCGGGTGTTTTTGGCTAATTGAATTTATTGAAAGCTCCAATATCAACGTAAGAGCTTGTGCCTCCTCTGTGGGGTGCTAACACTTAACCATAAATCGTTTACTTTCTCCGTCTTTATTTGTAGATATGACTTTTTCTCCGTTAATCTCCGTCACGTTGTTTCCATAGCAACAACAACTTCCTGTCAACAGCGCTAACTCGCTAAACACCCTTTTTGTATACAATTTTGAAGACATCCTGTACGAACTAGTTCATTATCGGTGAACTCCAATTGTTAAGGATCCATTATTGAGATAGTGTGAGGAGAAGGAGGCTGATTTTAATGTGTGGAACAGCCCCCGAAAAACATCTTTATATATTTGTATTGTTCCTCGTCTGACTTTCGTTTGTTTGTCCGGAAACAAAGTGTGTTTTCCTCTGAATAAATGTTTGTGTTTCTGCTGAACAGAGGAACGGTCAACACATGTGTCCTCAAACAACTGTGAGCTGCACAAGCAGTGGACAAAACACACACACACACACAAACAAACAAACACACACAAACACAAACAAACACACACACACTCGGAAATATTTCCTTTCGAGTTGAAGCAAACACATAACTCAACACGACAGAAACGTCTATTCATAAAGACACTTCTTATTAATGAAAGCCACATTGCAAACTACACACACACACACACACACACATAAACCAAACACATACACACACACACATAAACCAAACACACACACATTCAGTTAACCCGTTGTTTCCTGATCAGCAGCAATTAACACAAATTGAGGTTGACTGCATTTGTGTGTGTGTCTATGCAGAGAATACACCCCTCTTTATATTTGGGGGGTTGTGTGTGTGTGTGTGTGTGTGTGTGTGCGTGCGTGCGTGTGTGTGTGTGTGTGTGTGGGGTTGTGTGTGTGTGTGTGTGTGTGTGTGCGCGTGTGTGTGCGTGTGTGTGTGTGTGTGTGTGTGTGTGCGCGTGTGTGTGTGTGTGCGTGTGTGTGTGTGTGTGTGTGTGTGTGTGTGTGTGTTGGGTGGGGGGTTCAGGGTGGAGCCGTGAAGTCTAAGCAGCTCACAGAGAGGGTTTGTTCTTAATCACTTGTTGTGCAGCACAACTATGACAAGTGTGACAAAAATGATCTGTGAGAAAATGCAACCTCTGGAGGACAGTTCATGCAATTAGTCGATCAATCAACTCGCAAATAAAGAATTCCAGATATTTATATCAGTATGTAGTGACTCTACTTTAAAGAGTCCTCTCCTGCTGATGTTCAGGTGTATATCAGTATGTAGTGTATCTACTTTAAAGAGTGCTCTCCTGCTGATGTTCAGGTGTATATCAGTATGTAGTGTATCTACTTTAAAGAGTCCTCTCCTGCTGATGTTCAGGTGTATATCAGTATGTAGTGTCTCTACTTTAAAGAGTCCTCTCCTGCTGATGTTCAGGTGTATATCAGTATGTAGTGTCTCTACTTTAAAGAGTCCTCTCCTGCTGATGTCCAGGTGTATATCAGTATGTAGTGTATCTACTTTAAAGAGTCCTCTCCTGCTGATGTTCAGGTGTATATCAGTATGTAGTGTCTCTACTTTAAAGAGTCCTCTCCTGCTGATGTTCAGGTGTATATCAGTATGTAGTGTCTCTACTTTAAAGAGTCCTCTCCTGCTGATGTTCAGGTGTATATCAGTATGTAGTGTCTCTACTTTAAAGAGTCCTCTCCTGCTGATGTTCAGGTGTATATCAGTTTGTAGTGTCTCTACTTTAAAGAGTCCTCTCCTGCTGATGTTCAGGTGTATATCAGTATGTAGTGTCTCTACTTTAAAGAGTCCTCTCCTGCTGATGTTCAGGTGTGTATCAGTATGTAGTGTCTCTACTTTAAAGAGTCCTCTCCTGCTGATGTTCAGGTGTGTATCAGTATGTAGGGTCTCTACTTTAAAGAGTCCTCTCCTGCTGATGTTCAGGTGTATATCAGTATGTAGTGTCTCTACTTTAAAGAGTCCTCTCCTGCTGATGTCAGGTGTATATCAGTATGTAGTGTATCTACTTTAAAGAGTCCTCTCCTGCTGATGTTCAGGTGTATATCAGTATGTAGTGTCTCTACTTTAAAGAGTCCTCTCCTGCTGATGTTCAGGTGTATATCAGTATGTAGTGTCTCTACTTTAAAGAGTCCTCTCCTGCTGATATTCAGGTGTATATCAGTATGTAGTGTCTCTACTTTAAAGAGTCCTCTCCTGCTGATGTTCAGGTGTGTATCAGTATGTAGAGTCTCTACTTTAAAGAGTCCTCTCCTGCTGATGTTCAGGTGTGTATCAGTATGTAGTGTCTCTACTTTAAAGAGTCTTCTCCTGCTGATGTCCAGGTGTATATCAGTATGTAGTGTCTTTACTTTAAAGAGTCCTCTCCTGCTGATGTTCAGGTGTATATCAGTATGTAGTGTCTCTACTTTAAAGAGTCCTCTCCTGCTGATGTTCAGGTGTGTATCAGCATGTAGTGTCTCTACTTTAAAGAGTCCTCTCCTGCTGATGTTCAGGTGTATATCAGTATGTAGTGTCTCTACTTTAAAGAGTCCTCTCCTGCTGATGTTCAGGTGTATATCAGTATGTAGCGTCTCTACTTTAAAGAGTCCTCTCCTGCTGATGTTCAGGTGTATATCAGTATGTAGCGTCTCTACTTTAAAGAGTCTTCTCCTGCTGATGTTCAGGTGTATATCAGTATGTAGTGTCTCTACTTTAAAGAGTTCTCTCCTGCTGATGTCCAGGTGTATATCAGTATGTAGTGTCTCTACTTTAAAGAGTCCTCTCCTGCTGATGTTCAGGTGTATATCAGTATGTAGTGTCTCTACTTTAAAGAGTCCTCTCCTGCTGATGTTCAGGTGTATATCAGTATGTAGTGTCTCTACTTTAAAGAGTCCTCTCCTGCTGATATTCAGGTGTATATCAGTATGTAGTGTCTCTACTTTAAAGAGTCCTCTCCTGCTGATGTTCAGGTGTGTATCAGTATGTAGAGTCTCTACTTTAAAGAGTTCTCTCCTGCTGATGTTCAGGTGTGTATCAGTATGTAGTGTCTCTACTTTAAAGAGTCTTCTCCTGCTGATGTCCAGGTGTATATCAGTATGTAGTGTCTTTACTTTAAAGAGTCCTCTCCTGCTGATGTTCAGGTGTGTATCAGTATGTAGTGTCTCTACTTTAAAGAGTCCTCTCCTGCTGATGTTCAGGTGTGTATCAGTATGTAGTGTCTCTACTTTAAAGAGTCCTCTCCTGCTGATGTTCAGGTGTATATCAGTATGTAGTGTCTCTACTTTAAAGAGTCCTCTCCTGCTGATGTTCAGGTGTATATCAGTATGTAGCGTCTCTACTTTAAAGAGTCCTCTCCTGCTGATGTTCAGGTGTATATCAGTATGTAGCGTCTCTACTTTAAAGAGTCTTCTCCTGCTGATGTTCAGGTGTATATCAGTATGTAGTGTCTCTACTTTAAAGAGTTCTCTCCTGCTGATGTCCAGGTGTATATCAGTATGTAGTGTCTCTACTTTAAAGAGTTCTCTCCTGCTGATGTCCAG
Organism: Champsocephalus esox; assembly: GCA_036324585.1. Lineage (NCBI taxonomy): Eukaryota > Metazoa > Chordata > Actinopteri > Perciformes > Channichthyidae > Champsocephalus > Champsocephalus esox. The sequence goes on from CM070483.1 coordinate 2,274,285, forward strand.
GTGTATATCAGTATGTAGTGTCTCTACTTTAAAGAGTCCTCTTGTGCTGATGTTCAGGTGTATATCAGTATGTAGAGTCTCTACTTTAAAGAGTCCTCTCCTGCTGATGTTCAGGTGTATATCAGTATGTAGTGCCTCTACTTTAAAGAGTCCTCTCCTGCTGATGTTCACGTACAATGTGCTGCAGCGCTAGTCAATAGGAGCGCGAGTGTTTCACAGTGATGTCACTATGTTCCAAAGGTAAACAAAGGACTCCAATGGAGGTTCAACGCGTCAAAGCTTCACAATGAACAAGGCAAGCGATCTCCTTCACAGTGAAAACACTCATCCAGTCCTTAATCGTTAAATCAGGCTGAACCTGAACAAGCACCACAGAAGAAGAAACCCCCTCCCCTCGTTCACTCTCACGACCTTCAGAGAAGAGATGCCATGACGCCTCTTGAATAACTCAGTCTTTTCATCAATGTCAAAATAAAGGAATCGCATTATCGCTGCTTTGAATTGAACTCTTCACATCTTAGTCACGTTGAAAAGTGCTATATATATATAAACTTCATAACGTCATATTTACATTATTATTATATTTAATTACAGTGAAGCTGCTTTTTGCAATTCCGGACCTAAAAAGTAGAAGAAACTCTTGATATGTAATGTTTGTATATCTTTTAGACCGGATGTTTACCTCAAATACATAAAGATAAAGATGGGTTCCTTGGCTCCAGTAGAGACAAAGGATCACGGCAGATGTTTGGAGCCCAACAAGCCGTGACAAATTGAATATTTCATCACTTATTTGAGTCAAAAGCAAATCTATTACCTTCGTTTCAATATCTAAACCGAGCATGTTCTAGAGTGTTCTCTTCTGTTGTGTTCAGGGCACGTGTCTACAAACATATTCTTAGCCTTTTGGATGCCATTGTAAGTCAGAAATGTAGCAAGACAAGTCCCAATGTCCACTCCCTTTCTCTGTTGAATCTCTGCTTGTATCTCCATTAGCCAATAAAGGGTTTCTGTACCTGCTCAGCGCGGTGCGGCTCTCCGGAGGTCAGGATGCGGAGTGAAGCGAGAAGTGATGACGCACGTGAAGGTACGACGAAACAGGCGGCGTGTGTGCGCGTGCGTGTGTGCGTGTGTGTGTTCGCATGCAGGGGTTGCGCGCTTTTACGCACGGAGGTGAAATGTTCTGCAGAACTTGCGGATATTTCAGTGTTGCCCCCAAAGTGCTCCTCCTCCTCTCACCGGAGGGTCGGGGGTTTGTCAGAGTCCGTCCCCGCAGAGGAGACAGGCATGTGAAGTTTAAAGTGCATGTTGGTGCTCTACATTGATGTATTCACTAGTTATAACTAGTTTAGTAGTAACTAGTTTTGTGTACATATACATATTTTTATATATTTTTGTATTGTATTCCTCGGGATTGTGGGAAACGGTACTTCGATCACCCTGTCTGTACACAAGCTGAAAGATTCACGATTATTTCGTGTAATTATCTTTAGTTAATTCAAGTTTTCAATGCAATCCTTTTTGATAAAGCTTATAGTTAGGGCTGATCAGATTCAGCCCCTAGTTTTGCTGATATAGGCTTAGTCTGTCGGGGGACATCTCCCTTCTTCCTTCTCTCTGTCTGTCCCTGTGTCCTCTCATGGGGACATCTCCCTTCTTCCTTCTCTCTGTCTGTACCTGTGTACTCTCATGTCCGATTAACCCAGCTTCCCCAAATGTCTTTCCTTTTGGTGTCTCTATACGCTGGGATCCGGAGTCATGGATGATCCTGCGGTCTTGTGTCCTGGATCGCGAGCCCTGGATCGTGAGTCGTGGCTGTGGTCCTGGATCATCGGTCCTGGATGGATATCCTCGTGGATTCATCTTCCTATTATACACACATGCATTTCCAAAACATCTGGACTACCTATGTTGCAAATGTATTATCTTTTCAATTCACACACGGCATCTATTGCAGTCTGTCCGTCCTGGAGAGGGATCCCTCCTCTGCTGCTCTCCCTGAGGTTTCTCCATGTCCCTTTATACTGGGTTTTCTACGGAAGTGTTTCCTTGTACGATGTGAGGGTCTAAGGACAGAGGGTCTAAGGACAGAGGGTCTAAGGACAGAGGGTCTGAGGACAGAGGGTCTAAGGGCTGAGGGTCTGAGGACAGAGGGTCTAATGGCTGAGGGTATGAGGACAGAGGGTCTGAGGAAAGAGGGTCTGAGGACAGAGGGTTTGAGGACAGAGGGTCTGAGGACAGAGGGTCTGAGGACAGAGGGTTTGAGGACAGAGGGTCTGAGGACAGAGGGTTTAAGGACAGAGGGTCTAAGGGCTGAGGGTCTAAGGACAGAGGGTTCGAGGACAGAGGGTCTGAGGACAGAGGGTCTGAGGACAGAGGGTCTAAGGACAGAGGGTCTGAGGACAGAGGGTCTAAGGGCTGAGGGTCTGAGGACAGAGGGTCTGAGGACAGAGGGTCTAAGGACAGAGGGTCTAAGGACTGAGGGTCTAAGGACAGAGGGTTTGAGGACAGAGGGTTTGAGGACAGAGGGTCTGAGGACAGAGGGTCTAAGGGCTGAGGGTCTGAGGACAGAGGGTCTGAGGACAGAGGGTCTGAGGAAAGAGGGTCTGAGGACAGAGGGTTTGAGGACAGAGGGTCTGAGGACAGAGGGTCTGAGGACAGAGGGTTTGAGGACAGAGGGTCTGAGGACAGAGGGTTTAAGGACAGAGGGTCTAAGGGCTGAGGGTCTAAGGACAGAGGGTTTGAGGACAGAGGGTCTGAGGACAGAGGGTCTGAGGGCAGAGGGTCTAAGGACAGAGGGTCTAAGGACAGAGGGTCTGAGGACAGAGGGTCTGAGGACAGAGGGTCTGAGGGCAGAGGGTCTAAGGACAGAGGGTCTGAGGACAGAGGGTCTGAGGACAGAGGGTCTAATGGCTGAGGGTATGAGGACAGAGGGTCTGAGGAAAGAGGGTCTGAGGACAGAGGGTTTGAGGACAGAGGGTCTGAGGACAGAGGGTCTGAGGACAGAGGGTCTAAGGGCTGAGGGTCTGAGGACAGAGGGTCTGAGGACAGAGGGTCTGAGGACAGAGGGTTTAAGGACAGAGGGTCTAAGGGCTGAGGGTCTAAGGACAGAGGGTCTGAGGACAGAGGGTCTGAGGACAGAGGGTCTGAGGACAGAGAGTATAAGGACGAGGGTCTAAGGACAGAGGGTCTGAGGACAGAGGGTCTGAGGAAAGAGGGTCTGAGGACAGAGGGTTTGAGGACAGAGGGTCTGAGGACAGAGGGTCTGAGGACAGAGGGTTTGAGGACAGAGGGTCTGAGGACAGAGGGTTTAAGGACAGAGGGTCTGAGGGCAGAGGGTCTAAGGACAGAGGGTCTAAGGACAGAGGGTCTGAGGACAGAGGGTCTGAGGGCAGAGGGTCTAAGGACAGAGGGTCTGAGGACAGAGGGTCTGAGGACAGAGGGTCTGAGGAAAGAGGGTCTGAGGACAGAGGGTTTGAGGACAGAGGGTCTGAGGACAGAGGGTCTGAGGACAGAGGGTCTAAGGGCTGAGGGTCTGAGGACAGAGGGTCTGAGGACAGAGGGTCTGAGGACAGAGGGTCTAATGACTGAGGGTCTGAGGACAGAGGGTCTGAGGACAGAGGGTCTAAGGGCTGAGGGTCTGAGGACAGAGGGTCTGAGGACAGAGGGTCTGAGGACAGAGGGTCTGAGGACTGAGGGTCTAAGGACAGAGGGTCTAAGGACAGAGGGTCTGAGGACAGAGGGTCTGAGGAAAGAGGGTCTGAGGACAGAGGGTTTGAGGACAGAGGGTCTGAGGACAGAGGGTCTGAGGACAGAGGGTTTGAGGACAGAGGGTCTGAGGACAGAGGGTTTAAGGACAGAGGGTCTAAGGGCTGAGGGTCTGAGGACAGAGGGTCTGAGGACAGAGGGTCTGAGGACAGAGGGTCTGAGGACAGAGAGTATAAGGACTGAGGGTCTAAGGACAGAGGGTCTGAGGACAGAGGGTCTGAGGAAAGAGGGTCTGAGGACAGAGGGTTTGAGGACAGAGGGTCTGAGGACAGAGGGTCTGAGGACAGAGGGTTTGAGGACAGAGGGTCTGAGGACAGAGGGTTTAAGGACAGAGGGTCTAAGGGCTGAGGGTCTGAGGACAGAGGGTTTGAGGACAGAGGGTCTGAGGACAGAGGGTCTGAGGGCAGAGGGTCTAAGGACAGAGGGTCTGAGGACAGAGGGTCTGAGGACAGAGGGTCTGAGGGACAGAGGGTCTAAGGACAGAGGGTCTAAGGACAGAGGGTCTAAGGACAGAGGGTCTGAGGACAGAGGGTGTGAGGACAGAGGGTCTGAGGACAGAGGGTCTAAGGACAGAGGGTCTAAGGACTGAGGGTCTAAGGACAGAGGGTCTGAGGACAGAGGGTCTGAGGGCAGAGGGTCTAAGGACAGAGGGTCTGAGGACAGAGGGTCTGAGGACAGAGGGTCTGAGGGCAGAGGGTCTAAGGACAGAGGGTCTAAGGACTGAGGGTCTAATGACAGAGGGTCTGAGGACAGAGGGTGTGAGGACAGAGGGTGTGAGGACAGAGGGTCTAAGGACAGAGGGTCTAAGGACCGAGGGTCTAAGGACAGAGGGTCTGAGGACAGAGGGTCTGAGGACAGAGGGTCTGAGGACAGAGGGTCTAAGGACTGAGGTCTAAGGACAGAGGGTCTGAGGACAGAGGGTCTGAGGACAGAGGGTCTAAGGACTGAGGGTCTGAGGACAGAGGGTGTGAGGACAGAGGGTCTGAGGACAGAGGGTCTAAGGACAGAGGGTCTAAGGACTGAGGGTCTAAGGACAGAGGGTCTGAGGACAGAGGGTCTGAGGACAGAGGGTCTAAGGACTGAGGGTCTGAGGACAGAGGGTCTGAGGACAGAGGGTCTAAGGACAGAGGGTCTAAGGACAGAGGGTCTGAGGACAGAGGGTCTGAGGACAGAGGGTGTGAGGACAGAGGGTCTGAGGACAGAGGGTCTAAGGACAGAGGGTCTAAGGACTGAGGGTCTAAGGACAGAGGGTCTGAGGACAGAGGGTCTGAGGACAGAGGGTCTAAGGACTGAGGGTCTGAGGACAGAGGGTCTGAGGACAGAGGGTCTAAGGACAGAGGGTCTAAGGACAGAGGGTCTGAGGACAGAGGGTCTGAGGACAGAGGGTGTCGTATGGTCATACTGATATTCTGTACACACTGTGAAGTCCACTGAGACGAATGTAACATTGTGATATTGGGCTATAAATAAACATGGACTGATGGATTGAGTCATTCTTTCTGCTGTGTTGCTTCTGGAAGGTGTGCTGGGCACCTGGAGACGTGAGACAGCTGGAGACGTGAGACAGCTGGAGACGTGAGACTGCATTGGACACCAGAGATGTTCAGATCTGACAGACCGATACGTGTATAGTTCTGTATGATATTGGATCATCGGAATATAGGTTTTGTTGAGTAATCTCATAGTGGTCATCGAAATGGTTGTTTTCTTGCGTGAAAACTATTATACTTCATAACAGTTCAGTCAAAAGCTTAACATCGGTTTCTCTGGTTGGTCGAAAGAGCTGGCGACGCGATGCAAAGGAAATCAATAAGTGACTTGCACGTTTACCGTAAAACATGTCCATGGAAATGTTAAAGCATCATATTCGATGGAGCAGAATGTCTTCCTTGTCAAAAAACAACGCCTACATTACCCACAATGCAACTGTGAGTACTCAGGTCTTGGACTTGAGTAAAAGTAGAAGTACTCAGATCTTGTACTTGAGTAAAAGTAGAAGTACTCAGATCTTGTACTTGTGTAAAATTAGAAGTACTCAGGTCTTGTACTTGAGTAAAAGTAGAAGTACTCAGATCTTATACTTGAGTAAAAGTAGAAGGACTCAGATATTGTACTTGAGTACAAGTAGAAGTACTCAGGTCTTGTACTTGAGTTAAAGTAGAAGTACTCAGATCTGGTACTTGAGTAAAAGTAGAAGTACTCAGATTTTGTACTTGTATAAAATTAGAAGTACTCAGGTCTTGTACTTGAGTAAAAGTAGAAGTACTCAGATCTTGTACTTGAGTAAAAGTAGAAGTACTCAGATCTTGTACTTGTGTAAAATTAGAGGTACTCAGGTCTTGTACTTGAGTACAAGTAGAAGTACTCAGATCTTATAATTGAGTAAAAGTAGAAGGACTCAGATATTGTACTTGAGTAAAAGTAGAAGGACTCAGATCTTGTACTTGAGTAAAAGTAGAAGTACTCAGGTCTTGTACTTGAGTAAAAGTAGAAGTACTCAGGTCTTGTACTTGAGTAAAAGTAGAAGGACTCAGATCTTGTACTTGAGTAAAAGTAGAAGTACTCAGGTCTTGTACTTGAGTAAAAGTAGAAGTACTCAGGTCTTGTACTTGAGTAAAAGTAGAAGTACTCAGGTCTTGTACTTGAGTAAAAGTAGAAGTACTCAGGTCTTGTACTTGTGTAAAATTAGAGGTACTCAGGTCTTGTACTTGAGTACAAGTAGAAGTACTCAGATCTTATACTTGAGTAAAAGTAGAAGGACTCAGATATTGTACTTGAGTAAAAGTAGAAGTACTCAGGTCTTGTACTTGAGTACAAGTAGAAGTACTCAGGTCTTGTACTTGAGTTAAAGTAGAAGTACTCAGATCTGGTACTTGAGTAAAAGTAGAAGTACTCAGATTTTGTACTTGTATACAATTAGAAGTACTCAGGTCTTGTACTTGAGTAAAAGTAGAAGTACTCAGATCTTGTACTTGAGTAAAAGTAGAAGTACTCAGACCTTGTACTTGAGTAAAAGTAGAAGTACTCACATCTTGTACTTGAGTAAAAGTAGAAGTACTCAGATATTGTACTTGTGTAAAATTAGAGGTACTCAGGTCTTGTACTTGAGTACAAGTACAAGTACTCAGATCTGGTAATTGAGTAAAAGTAGAAGTACTCAGATCTTGTACTTGAGTAAAAGTAGAAGTACTCAGACCTTGTACTTGAGTAAAAGTAGAAGTACTCAGATCTTGTACTTGAGTAAAAGTAGAAGTACTCACATCTTGTACTTGAGTAAAAGTAGAAGTACTCACATATTGTACTTGAGTAAAAGTAGAAGTACTCAGACCTTGTACTTGAGTAAAAGTAGAAGTACTCACATCTTGTACTTGAGTAAAAGTAGAAGTACTCAGATATTGTACTTGTGTAAAATTAGAGGTACTCAGGTCTTGTACTTGAGTACAAGTACAAGTACTCAGATCTGGTAATTGAGTAAAAGTAGAAGTACTCAGATCTTGTACTTGAGTAAAAGTAGAAGTACTCAGACCTTGTACTTGAGTAAAAGTAGAAGTACTCAGATCTTGTACTTGAGTAAAAGTAGAAGTACTCACATCTTGTACTTGAGTAAAAGTAGAAGTACTCACATATGTACTTGAGTAAAAGTAGAAGTACTCAGACCTTGTACTTGAGTAAAAGTAGAAGTACTCACATCTTGTACTTGAGTAAAAGTAGAAGTACTCACATCTTGTACTTGAGTAAAAGTAGAAGGACTCAGATCTTGTACTTGAGTAAAAGTAGGAGTACTCAGATCTTGTACTTGAGTAAAAGTAGAAGTACTCAGGTATTGTACTTGAGTTCAAGTACACCATTTACCTCTGAATTGTCGTGGAGTAGAAGTACACAGTAGCATAACATGGAAATACTTTTTCCTACTTTTTTCGCGTATTCCTTTGGACATTTCCACACACATTACCCTTCAAAGGTACAGCTAAAGCGTCTTGAAACTAAAGAATGTTTAAGCTGCGTGTTAGTGGAGATGTTCAGGACTGTGGAGAGCAGCATGAGTCCCTCACTCTGCTCCATTAACTCTTCATTGGATCGGTCAGCGGGCTTTCTGCAGAAGGTTAAAGTCATAAAGAGTTGAAAAGGTCAGACTGAGAGAGAGTCAATCATGTCGTCAACATAATGAGATTCAGAATAAACGGTTGCTGTGATGGAGGAAGGTCTGAGGTTATCCCGAGCTGAAGAGATTTTAACTTTTTGTTCTACGACATAAAATACATCAGTAAATACCCCGCTGGTGGATTTAAACAAAGAGGTAGCTAACAAGTGCCTAAAAGAGACGACTAAACGTCATCACGCCCAACATTAGCCACCTTTAGCTTAGCGGTGGTGACGTGAAGTCATGTGACCGTGCTGTAGTTCCTTTATAGCCCAACATTAGCCACCTTTAGCTTAGCGGTGGTGACGTAAAGTCATGTGACCGTGCTGTAGTTCCTTTATAGCCCAACATTAGCCACCTTTAGCTTAGCGGTGGTGACGTGAAGTCATGTGACCGTGCTGTAGTTCCTTTATAGCCCAACATTAGCCACCTTTAGCTTAGCGGTGGTGAGGTGAAGTCATGTGACCGTGCTGTAGTTCCTTTATAGCCCAACATTAGCCACCTTTAGCTTAGCGGTGGTGAGGTGAAGTCATGTGACCGTGCTGTAGTTCCTTTATAGCCCAACATTAGCCACCTTTAGCTTAGCGGTGGTGAGGTGAAGTCATGTGACCGTGCAGTCCCTTTATATTCCTTCTCATCTCACACATTTGTGTCGTTCAGCAGTAAATGAATGTGTGTTTTTGCTCACTAAACACACTTCGTAGTACTCCGTGTAATAGAGGTAATAAAATGTCCTTCAAACTAAGAGCTGTAATTTAACGTCCCCCCCACCCCTCACCTGGAGTTCAGAAAGCGGACAGGGGGTCTTTGTGCTCCTTCAGGGTGGGGTTCAGGGGCATTCGATTTAATGACTCGAACACACACACGCCACACACTGATTCTTTAACAAGCTGCACCCCTCCCCAAAACATGACCTGTACTGAAAGCCATTCACAATTCATAGAGTTTATTGTTTACACCTCGTATTTCACCTTCTTTCTCTACGTGTACAAATCATAAGCAACATGTAGCTCTCTTAAAGCCTTCGTATCGTGTCATTGTTGATTTGTTTTGTTGTTATTTAACACAAGTCTAGATTCTACAGGTCTTAAAAAATGGATTCAAGCTGTTTTTATGAAAACAACGTCTAAGGCACACGAGCAAAAGTCTCCATTCGCTGGTTCCTATTAACCCCACTTCACGGAGAGAGCACAATAGGACCTCCCTCTTCCGGTGCGGGTAAATACTAATATAAATATGAACATAGACGAGAACAGGTTGGTATATTACGGAGACATGTGTGTGTTCACGCTCATCAAAACAAGCAAAAAGTGGATGTTTTGTTCAGGGGTGTCAAACTCAAGGCCCGGGGGCCAAATCCGGTCCGCGACTTCATTTCACGTGGCCCCAACAAGAGCTTGCAAAGAATATATGTCATATGTTTATTATACGGGTACGTGATGATTTACAGAAGCACATTGCCCATAAACTACATGTCCCCACAATGCATCTCAAATTAGACTTTTTTCTAGGAATTTGACTTTTTTTTCCAAAATGTATTTTTTTCTAAATGTCACTTATTTATTTTACTTTTTTCAGAATTTGGTTTGTCTTTTTAAATCATTTTGTGACATGCGCACTGAAGAGACTTGCAATTGTTTGCCCTAGACTTCTGCTTTAATTATGAAGTTATTACCCTATCCGATAATAATCCAATGCAGAGGCAATAATGTAATACATTATTTTATATACATAAAATATTTATATTTGTATTCTTATACAGTCTTATATATAAAACTGGCCCTTTTGAGTGCAACCATGATGCGGCCCGAGTTGAAATTAAGTTTGACGCCCAGATGCATGAGTGGGCCTTTTTTGACCCGGTGAGGTGGTTTTCTTACATTTTTTTATCATTTCATATTCCAGCTATTCCTCAAAAGACATATTTTGGATATCAAGCCACATTTCAAATTAAAATTGTGTACATTTTGTAGTTTTTGTATTTTTACCCCAAGCTTCCATAAGTGGGTCAAAAATGACCCGCATGCATTTTCTACGGGATTTCGTTTTTTTTCAAAAAAACTAAAATTATAAATAGTGAAAAATTGATTGTAAAATATTTCTAGTGTGAACCAAAATATAATAGTAAATATTATACAAGTGATTTTTTCTAAACCAAAATGACATAAAAACACATATTGTTCTAATACGGGTCCTTCCTGACCCACGTATGGAAGAGAGTAGGTCCAGGCACTCTAAGGGCATCTAAGGGTTAACACACATGCAATAAATAAGATACATTTAAACAGTTATTTAGTTTAGGTGTGCTTTGAGAAAAGAGATCCAGACCATTGACTGTTTATCATAACTCAGTAAAAGAGAAATAGAAGGTTTATGTTTAATATTTGAGTGAGTAAATAACATTGGACTTGGATTGAAGCGATACATCATTAAGATAAAGAATACATTCTCATTTACTAAAATACAAATGGAATTGTTAATGGCATTAAATCAGGATTCACAATTGTGTATAGTTTTGTGATGTCAAAGTGTTTGCATGACGAAACCCCATCATTTCATCTTTAAACAGCGGGAAAGTTGAAGCTGCGGTTCTCCTGGATTATTTCTTGTCGTCTCTCTCGTGTACTTTGTGTTTTAAACAGGCATGTTACTCATTAGGGTCGAAAGGAAGTGGATACAAGTCCATTCTTATAACAATGCCAGCAGATTGCACGGGTTTCTGCTCTCATTAAGAAAAGGGTCTGAAACTCCTTCCTGTCTGAGCTTCACTATAAAGCTCTGCGTCCAGCTGAGAGGAAACTGCACGTGCTGCAGGTTCGAGTCCTAAACCCAGGGTGTAATCCCGCTTTGAAGCTGAACAATGCTTGCTGTGTGTCAGAACGCCAGCGATGAAAACTCATTTATCCTCGTCTGCAGAACAGCCTCCTGCCGAGCATCTGGAGCTTCAATAAACTTCCTCTGAGCGTCTGAATCGAAGTCAGTCAGAGCCAAACAGAAGCTGCTTTCTGCACTCACCCCCTCCCCCCCAATCTGTTTACCCCCTGGCTCACATGTGGTTCCTTTAGAAAGCCGCCTCTGTGCTGGATAATTTCAATATTCTCCAGTCATTACCCAACTACCCCTCCACCCCTCCCCCTCCCCCTCCCCCTCCCCTTCATCATGCTCACCTCGGAAACTAGACGTGAGTTCAAGGCGGAGAAGAGTCTGAAGCTCGACCTCTGTCTGAGAGACCAAGGTCAAACTCAGGACAGCGTCACCTTAAATATCACCGAGATGTTGTACTTGAGTCAAAGTAGAAGTACTAAGATCTTGAGTAAAAGTAGAAGTACTCAGATCTTGTACTTGAGTAAAAGTAGAAGTACGCAGATCTTGTACTTGAGTAAAAGTAGAAGTACTCAGATCTTGCACTTGAGTAAAAGTAGAAGTACTCAGATCTTGCACTTGAGTAAAAGTAAAAGTACTCAGATCTTGTACTTGAGTCAAAGTAGAAGTACTCAGATCTTGTACTTGAGTCAAAGTAGAAGTACCAGAGTGTAGGAATACTCTGTTACAGTAGAAGTCCTGCATTCAGGTAGGTATCTTGTTAGATTGATATCCAACATAGCTAAATAAATCAAATTAGTTAAACTATGAACAAAGTACAGTCGGAGTGCATGAGTTCACTCTCACTCTCACCTCACGCTCACCTCAGCTCATCTCACCCTCACCTCACTCTCACCTCACTCTCACCTCACTCTCACCTCACTCTCACCTCACCTCACTCTCACCTCACTCTCACTTCACGCTCACCTCACTCTCACCTCACTCTCACCTCACTCTCACCTCACTTTCACCTCACTCTCACTTCACTCTCACCTCACCTCACCCACCTCACTCACCTCACTCTCACCTCACTCATCCACCTCACTCTCACCTCACCTCACTCTCACCTCACTCTCACCTCACTCTCACCCCACTCCACCTCACTACTTTCACCTCACTCTCACTTTACACTCACCTCACTCTCACCTCACTCTCACCTCACTCTCACCTCACTCTCACCTCACTCTCACCTCACTCTAACCTCACCTCACTCTCACTCACTCTCACCTCACTCTCACCTACACTCACTCACTCTCACCTCACTCTCACCTTACTCACCTCACTCTCACTTCACTCTCACCTCACTCTCACCTCACTCTCACCTCACTCTCACCTCATCTCACCTCACTCTCACCTCACTCTCACCTCACTCTCACCTCACTCTCACCACTCACACTCACACTCACCTCACCTCATCACCTCACTCTCACCTCACTCTCACCTCACTCTCACCTCACTCTCACCTCACTCACTCACCTCACTACTCACCTCACTCCACTCATCACCTCACTCTCACCTCACTCACTCACCTCACTCTCACCTCACTCTCACCTCACTCTCACCTCACCTCACTCACTCACCTCACTCTCACCTCACTCTCACCTCACTCTCACCTCACTCTCACCTCACTCTCAACTCACCTCACATCACCTCACTCTCACCTCACTCTCACCTCACTCTCACCTCACTCACTCACTCACTCACCTCACCTCACTCACCTCACCTCACCTCACTCTCACCTCACTCTCACCTCACCTCACTCTCACCTCACTCTCACCTCACTCTCACCTCACTCTCACCTCACCTCACTCTCACCTCACTCTCACCTCACTCTCACCTCACTCACACTCACCTCACTCTCACCTCACTCTCACCTCACTCTCACCTCACTCTCACCTCACTCTCACCTCACTCTCACCTCACTCTCACCTCACTCTCACCTCACTCTCACCTCACCTCATTCTCACCTCACTCTCACCTCACTCTCACCTCACCTCACTCTCACCTCACTCTCACCTCACCTCATTATCACCTCACTCTCACCTCACTCTCACTTCACCTCACTCTCACCTCACACCTCACTCTCACCTCACTTCTCACCTCACTCTCACCTCACTCTCACCTCACTCTCACCTCACCTCATTCTCACCTCACTCTCACCTCACTCTCACCTCACCTCACTCTCACCTCACTCTCACCTCACTCTCACCTCACCTCATTATCACCTCACTCTCACCTCACTCTCACCTCACTCTCACTTCACCTCACTCTCACCTCACACCTCACTCTCACCTCACACCTCACTCTCACCTCACCTCATTCTCACCTCACTCTCACTCTCACCTCACTCTCACCTCACTCTCACCTCACTCTCACCTCACTCTCACTGACTCTCACTCTCACCTCACTCTCACCTCACTCTCACCTCAATCTCACTCTCATCTCACTCTCACCTCACTCTCACCTCATTCTCACCTCACTCTCACCTCACCCTCACATCACCTCACTCTCACCTCACTCTCACCTCACTCTCACCTCACTCTCACCTCACTCTCACCTCACTCTCACATCACCTCACTCTCACCTCACTCTCACCTCACTCTCACCTCACTCTCACCTCACTCTCCTCACTCTCACCTCACTCTCACCTCACTCTCACCTCACTCTCACCCTCACATCACCTCACATCACTCACTCTCACCTCACTCTCACCTCACTCTCACCTCACTCTCACCTCACTCTCACCTCACTCTCACATCACCTCACTCTCACCTCACTCTCACCTCACTCTCACCTCACTCTCACTCTCACCTCACTCTCACCTCACTCTCTCCTCACTCTCACCTCACTCTCACCTCACTCTCACCTCACTCTCACCCTCACATCACCTCACTCTCACCTCACTCTCACCTCACTCTCACCTCACTCTCACCTCACTCTCCTCACTCTCACCTCACTCTCACCTCACTCTCACCTCACTCTCACCTCACTCTCACCTCACTCTCACCTCACTCTCACCTCACTCTCACCTCACTCTCACCTCACTCTCACCTCACTCTCACCTCACTGCTGTTTCTCAGCAGAGAGCCCTCTCTGGGAGCCGTGTTACCCGGGGTGTGTCTGAGCGCTGCACAGATGGGTTGTTTCTCTCGTGCTGCTGTTGCTTCCTTCTGGAGAGCCCGGTCAGAGGTCAAAGTCGTATCACTCTTTATTATTTCAGGATTACAAGTTGATGATGGAGAGCTGCAGGGTATGGCAGCTCTTCAGGTACAGGCCACCAGGTATCATCGGAGTATTGGATTGCGTAATTCAGTCAGAGATATTACTATCAATGTCTATTTATTAAAATATGTACTGAAGTGAGATGTTCCCTCCAGGAACCTGGATACATCCTAGATGACTCAAATTCATCATTTCTTTCTCTTCAAAGTCTTCCTCCCTTGTTGACCTCTGACCTCCTCTTCATCTCTATCATGTATTTCCCACACAGCGTTCTCACCCTCGGTGTGTGTGTGTGTGTGTGTGTGTGTGTGTGTGTGTGTGTGTGTGTGTGTGTGTGTGTGAAGGTGCCGCCGGGTCTCTCCTAATCTCAGTGTGTGTCCTGTCTACTATGTGTGTGTCCTGTCTCACGGTGTGTGTGTGTGTGTGTGTGTGTGTGTGTGTGTGTGTGTGTGTGTGTGTGTGTGTGTGTGGGTGTGTGTGTGTGTGTGTGTGTGTGTCCTGTAACCCATGTGTGTGTTCATGATAGAGGTTTGGAGGAAAGACCAAGGAAAGATATCGCTCCGTCACTGAGACTCCCTTTTGTCTCTTACCTCATCCTCTCTCTGGATTAGTTTATATAATAATAATAAAATAAAATAATAATAATAATAATAATAATAATAATAATAATAATAATAATAATAATAATAATAATAATAATAATAATGCATGTGATTTATAAAGCGCTTTTCCTTGTGCTCAAAGCGCAAAGTAAAGAAGAAAAATAGATATATGAGTTGAAAATCTGCAAGACTCTTGAGAGAATTTGCTGGGAAATAAAGACTGTCAGATTTAAATAAAAAATAAAAAAGAGGGTCTTTGAAACTGGAGTTATTTATATATATAATATAAAATATGTTCATAGGCTTACATATTGTTTTTATTTGCATGTGCCAGGCCTTTACAGTTGGTTTTATAGTGCATATTTTAAAGATATATATCTGTTCTACTGTTATTTCTGTATTTGTTCATGTGCAATGTCTCTATTTTGGATCAATAAAGTATATATAATCTAATATATTCATTATTAGTTTATATTATAATGAAAATAACTGTGTTTCATCACTAGTTGTTTCCACGCGATGTCAGTAGAGCAACACTCAGCATTCTAGCTACCGGTAAACATCAAAGAAGAAGAAGATTGAATGGCTCTGACGTGAACCAATCAGAGAGCATCTTCTTCCCCAGCAACCAATGGGAAGCCTCTGTGTGAGCGCGCGGCGGATACACGGTTTGTTGTGGTTTTGTGTGGCAGAGAAACCTGTGAGTTTAGCGACAAAAACGTGTTGTTTTTACGGTTTTAACGTTTTATAATCCACCGGAAATGAGTCTGTCTTTAAGGTAAACCTCTCTCTCTCAAGTACTTCGAGTTTATTTATTCACTACTGGTCATTTTAATATACGTAAAACCAACATTAGCTATTCCTTGCTAGCTAGTGTTAGCATGTTTGGCTTTGATATCAGTGTTTGAAAAGCTAAGTCTAAGTTTACAGTTTAACGTTTACAAACTTTAATGTTTCCAACAAGCTATCTTACTTAGCTGACTCATGTCCTCCTTACGGTTTAGTTTAACGTTAATTTACACCACTTTTATAGCTTAATATTACACATTCATTACCGATATTTGATAATAATGATAATAATAATGATAGGCTACTACATTTGATTTATAGAGCGCTTTTCACGATAGAGATTCGTTAAGAGTTCGTTAAAAAACACACATTTAATATTTATATATATATATAAAACACAACATTAACTACAGAGTAAAAGCAGTTCCGAAAAGAGTATGTGTTGGTGATTGTAATGTGTTTGTATGAAAGGTAAACGGGTGTTTTTGCTTCATCACGTGATGTTACTGATTAGGAATCCACACGATGGACTGTTGTTAAGTACACATTGTATGTACTTGTACTTCACTTGAGTATTTACATGTTATGCTACAAGGAGGATAAGATTGTTTTTTATGTTTGCCCTACTGACAGTTTTCGCTACCTTTCTTATGAAAGTCCCTTTCCTGTGCAACTCGAGAACACATCTCTCCCTTCTTACGATAAATAACCCATCCTCAATCAATCAATCAATCATGTTTATTTATAGCCCAATATCACACATGTTAGATCTGTCTCAGTGGACTCCACAGTGTGTACAGAATATCAGTCTGACAATACGACACCCTCTGTCCTTAGTCCCTCTGTCCTCAGACCCTCTGTCCTCAGACCCTCTGTCCTTAGACCCTCTGTCCTCAGACCCTCTGTCCTCAGACCCTCTGTCCTTAGACCCTCTGTCCTCAGACCCTCTATCCTTAGACCCTCAGTCCTCAGACCCTCTGTCCTCAGACCCTCTATCCTCAGACCCTCTGTCCTTAGACCCTCTGTCCTCAGACCCTCTGTCCTTAGACCCTCTGTCCTCAGACCCTCTATCCTTAGACCCTCTGTCCTCAGACCCTCTGTCCTCAGACCCTCTATCCTTAGACCCTCTGTCCTCAGACCCTCTGTCCTCAGACCCTCTATCCTCAGACCCTCTGTCCTCAGACCCTCTATCCTTAGACCCTCTGTCCTTATACCCTCTATCCTTAGACCCTCTGTCCTTAGACCCTCACATCGTACAAGGAAACACTTCCGTAGAAACCCCACAGTCTAAAGGGAACATGGAGAAACCTCAGGGAGAGCAGCAGAGGAGGATCCTCTCCAGGACGGACAGACTGCAATAGATGCCGTGTGTGAATTGAAGAGATAATACATTTGCAGCATGGGTAGTCCAGATGTTTGGAATGCATGTGTGTATAACAGGAAGATGAATCCACGAGGATGTCAACAATGATCCTGTGGGAGCCATCAGGGAAGTAGTTTGATGAGAGTCTGGCAGGACCGCAGAGACAGGTTCAGCCAGCCGAAGCCCGACTCAGATCCAGTGCTCAGGATAGACGACCACAGCAACAGGATCAGCCTCGACTCCGGATCCCGGCGTAGATGGATACAACAAAGAGATTTGGGGGAAGCTGGGTTGATCGGAACATGAGAGTACAGACAGCCAGGAAGACGGAGTGAGGTGCACCAGTCCAAGCCTATAGCAGCTAAACTAACGTGTGTCTACATACATGCACTCCCTCAGGATAGGGTGAGGGGAAAGGGTAGGAAGTAGGAAGTAGGAAACAGAGGTGGAGAGGCACACTAAAGGATGGATAGCAACATGAACCATGATTGTGATGTATTGACATCTCTCTGCAGTCAGTGCTTCAGCTCCGACGTACGGAGCAGTGTGGCGCAGTGGAGGGGTGTTGGGATCAGGAGGCCACAGGTTCAAACCCCACTGCAGTCAGAATGTCGTTGAGCTCCAGTGGGGATCGCCCTCAGCGCTGAGTACGTAGTCGCTGTGGATAAAAGCGTCTAACGAGTGTCGTGTAATCATTCCTGTCTCTCCGACATGTCTCCTCCCAGGACGGACGTGGCTGCGGACAAAACGAAACGCAAGAAGAGGAGAGAGCTGAGCGAGGATCAGAAGCACGAGATCAAAGAAGCGTTCGAGCTGTTCGACACCGACAAAGACAAAGAAATCGACTATCACGAGCTCAAGGTAAGCCGGGACCGATGAGAGGCGGGTTCAGCGAGGTGTACGATAGAGTGAATATGGTGTTGATAAAATGTCTCGACGCCTAAATATCGTTCTGCATTATTAAGTAGAGCAGTGGTTCCCGACCTGGGGGGGGGGCGTCAAAGATCGCAGGGGGGGCGCCAAAGATCGCGGGGGGGGCGCCAAAGATCGCGGGGGGGGCGCCAAAGATCGCGGGGGGGGAGCCAAAGATCGCGGGGGGGGGCGCCAACGATCACGGGGGGGCGCCAAAGATCGCGGGGGGGGGCGCCAACGATCGCAGGGGGGCGCCAAAGATCGCGGGGGGGGAGTGCGCCAACGATCGCGATTTACATATAATTGTAAAGCAACACATGATTGTCACTAAAAGCCTCGTCTCTACATCGCAACAACATATACACAATCATTGATTAATTCATTTTAATACAAATTCAAGTGAGTAGCTAATAAAGGCATACAAAGACAGAAATGTATAATTCTTTCTATAGAAATGTTTCTTCTGCCGTAAAGCGTCCAAACCGGGCTCGTCTGGATAAGCGCATTTTTAAAACATAGTCGTCGTCCACGCCGGCTTCAGTTGGATTATTCGTCAGCCGCTCCGATCAGATCGGTCTCCTCCATTTTTGATTATTTACGACTTTTGAATCCACAGAACACATCGGCAAAATCCGGCTTCCTTTGAGCAACAGTTTAATCCCTTTGTGAATTGTTTCCACTTCTGCCGTCGTTTCATTTCTTCATTCAGCGGGAATCTAAACAAATTAATCATGAGTCCAATAGCCATCAAAGTCGCTCCAACAGCTCCTCGACTACGCTTCCATCTCCTTTAGCAACACACTTCACATTCATCCAGTTTGTGACGGCAGCTGTAGCATTTTGAGACTTTTAAACTTTGAATTACCGCTGTCCCCCCCCCTTGTGTGTGTGTGGTGTGTGCGCAACTTCCAACAGGAGTCATTTGGGGGGGGCTCTAGAGGACACTAGACCTGTGCATGCTGGGAAACAATTATTGTTGCAGTGGATGAAGAGACCAGGTGCATGCTGGGAAACAATTATTGTTGCAGTGGATGAAGGGGGCGGGGGGGGGGAGACCAGGTGCATGTTGGGAAACAATTATTGTTGCAGTGGATGAAGGGGGCGGGGGGGAGACCAGGTGCATGCTGGGAAACAATTATTGTTGCAGTGGATGAAGGGGGCGGGGGGGGAGACCAGGTGCATGCTGGGAAACAATTATTGTTGCAGTGGATGAAGGGGGCGGGGGGGGGAGACCAGGTGCATGCTGGGAAACAATTATTGTTGCAGTGGATGAAGGGGGCGGGGGGGGGAGACCAGGTGCATGTTGGGAAACAATTATTGTTGCAGTGGATGAAGGGGGCGGGGGGGGAGACCAGGTGCATGCTGGGAAACAATTATTGTTGCAGTGGATGAAGGGGGCGGGGGGGGAGACCAGGTGCATGTTGGGAAACAATTATTGTTGCAGTGGATGAAGGGGGCGGGGGGGGAGACCAGGTGCATGTTGGGAAACAATTATTGTTGCAGTGGATGAAGAGACCAGGTGCATGCTGGGAAACAATTATTGTTGCAGTGGATGAAGGGGGCGGGGGGGGGGAGACCAGGTGCATGCTGGGAAACAATTATTGTATCAGTGGATGAAGGGGGGGGGGAGACCAGGTGCATGTTGGGAAACAATTATTCTATGCAGTGGATGAAGGGGGGGGGGAGACCAGGTGCATGCTGGGAAACAATTATTCTATGCAGTGGATGAAGAGACCAGGTGCATGCTGGGAAACAATTATTGTTGCAGTGGATGAAGGGGGGGGGGAGACCAGGTGCATGCTGGGAAACAATTATTGTTGCAGTGGATGAAGAGACCAGGTGCATGCTGGGAAACAAGTCGCATCCCAAAGAAGACGAACGCCAGGATGTGAGATGTCTGTGAAGGTGTAACCGTTGACATACCGTGTACACCCACCAGGTGGCGATGCGTGCGCTCGGCTTCGAGGTGAAGAAAGTCGACGTTTTGAAGATCCTCAAAGATTACGACCGAGAGGGGAGCGGGAAGATCACGCTGGAGGACTTCCACGAAGTCGGTGAGATTGGGTTTCCAGACTGTGTGTGTGTGTGTGTGTGTGTGTGTGTGTGTGTGTGTGTGTGTGTGTGTGTGTGTGTGTGTGTGTGTGTGTGTGTGTGTGTGGTGTGTGTGTGTGTGTGTGTGTGTGTGTGTGTGTGTGTGTGTGTGTGTGTGTGTGTGTGTGTGTGTGTGTGTGTGTGTGTGTGTGTGTGTGTGTGTGTGTGTGTGTGTGTGTCTCAGCTCTGTGTGTGTGTGTGCGCTCACCCGTGTGTGTGTTGTGTGTGTGTCTGCGTTCATGTGTGTGTGTGTGTGTGTCGTCCCAGCGTTTGTGTGTGTGTGTGTGTTGACGGGGAGTCGTGCACCGCGCTTGTGTCCCCGTGTGTGTGTGTGTGTGTGTGTGTGTGTGTGTGTGTGTGTGTGTGTGTGTTCTGTCTCACAGCGTTCTCACCCTGACGTGTGACGGGGAGAGTACGTGCACACGACCGCGCTCATGTGTCCCCTCTTCTCCATGTCTTCTTCGTGTGTGTGTGTGTGTGTGTGTTCCGCAGTGACCGACCGGATCCTGGAGCGGGACCCGAAGGAGGAGGTCCTGAAAGCCTTCAAGCTGTTCGATGACGACGAGTCGGGGAAGATCAGCCTGAGGAACCTGCGGAGAGTCGCCCGGGAGCTCGGGGAGAGCGTCAGCGACGAGGAGCTGCGAGGCATGATCGACGAGTTCGACGGGGACGGAGACGGGGAGAGTACGTACACACGACCGCGCTCACGTGTCCCCTCTTCTCCATGTCTCTTCTACATCAACATGTGTCCCCTCTTCTCCATGTCTCTTCTACATCAACACGTGTCCCCTCTTCTCCATGTCTCTTCTACATCAACATGTGTCCCCTCTTCCTCATGTCTCTTCTACATCAACATGTGTCCCCTCTTCTTCTTCATGTCTCTTCTACATCAACATGTGTCCCCTCTTCTCCATGTCTCTTCTACATCAACATGTGTCCCCTCTTCCTCATGTCTCTTCTACATCAACATGTGTCCCCTCTTCTTCTTCATGTCTCTTCTACATCAACATGTGTCCCCTCTTCTCCATGTCTCTTCTACATCAACATGTGTCCCCTCTTCTTCATGTCTCTTCTACATCAACATGTGTCCCCTCTTCTTCATGTCTCTTCTACATCAACATGTGTCCCCTCTTCTTCATGTCTCTTCTACATCAACATGTGTCCCCTCTTCTTCATGTCTCTTCTACATCAACATGTGTCCCCTCTTCTTCATGTCTCTTCTACATCAACATGTGTCCCCTCTTCTTCATGTCTCTTCTACATCAACATGTGTCCCCTCTTCTTCATGTCTCTTCTACATCAACATGTGTCCCCTCTTCTTCATGTCTCTTCTACATCAACATGTGTCCCCTCTTCTTCATGTCTCTTCTACATCAACATGTGTCCCCTCTTCTTCATGTCTCTTCTACATCAACATGTGTCCCCTCTTCTTCATGTCTCTTCTACATCAACATGTGTCCCCTCTTCTTCATGTCTCTTCTACATCAACATGTGTCCCCTCTTCTTCGTGTCTCTTCTACATCAACATGTGTCCCCTCTTCTTCATGTCTCTTCTACATCAACATGTGTCCCCTCTTCTCCATGTCTCTTCTACATCAACATGTGTCCCCTCTTCTCCATGTCTCTTCTACATCAACATGTGTCCCCTCTTCTCCATGTCTCTTCTACATCAACACGTGTCCCCTCTTCTCCATGTCTCTTCTACATCAACATGTGTCCCCTCTTCTTCATGTCTCTTCTACATCAACATGTGTCCCCTCTTCTTCATGTCTCTTCTACATCAACATGTGTCCCCTCTTCTTCATGGTAACTAAGTGCTGGTAACTAAGTGCTGGTAACTAGGTGCTAGTAACTAAGTGCTGGTAACTAAGTGCTGGTAACTAAGGTGCTAGTAACTAAGTGCTGGTAACTAAGTGCTGGTAACTAGGTGCTGGTAACTAAGTACGGCAAAGTACTTGGTGTGAAAGCGGCCATTGAGTTCTTTGTAACCAGATGTCTCTCAGAGGGGCGTGGGGGAGGGGCTCCTTGTTTTCATCTGAAGTCACAGACAGAGAATCAGCACTTTGGAAACAGGGCTGAAACAGAGGGGATTATGGGTAATGCTGCAATGATCTGTTTGGTGTTTCAGCCAATCAGAGACAGGCTCTGGATATGTCTGAGAGCTGATGAGAAACAGTGAGACCTTTAACGGAGACATTAAAATCTACTCTCACGTGAAGAACAAGCCAAACGAAAGATATCTGAGAAAAGCGCGATATAGTTTTAAACCGAACTTTAAATGTATCTTTTAATGTATATAAAATTGCAGATGTGTAATGCCCCCAGCTGGCCTCTAGAGGGAGACACACGTTATTGAATGTGTCCTTTATTTTTTTCTAGAACCATGAAATGCTCTGGATAATAATTACACGACGATTCAACTAAATTATGTAAAAATGAACTTTGTATTCCTCAGTAAATCAGGAGGAGTTCCTCTCCATCATGACCGGAGACTCCTGAGGAGATTCAAAGAAGCCGATTGGTCGTCTGGACAGTGTGTGGAGGAACGTGAGATGGACTGAAACGAGTGCATTACTTTAAAGCGTGTTTATTTCAGATTGACTTCCACGTGATTGCATCTTCAGAACGACTTCAGCAAACCG